>JALPCD010000156.1:0-21850 GCA_026538415.1 Cryptococcus sp. GC_Crypt_1
GTAGAGTGTGGACTACGGCTGCGTGTGGAGATTCAAGGGTGTTTGATGCTATTTGTCGCATCAGCATCATACGACCCATGCTCAAACAGAACACCGCAGCCCGTTCGTTAGACTCACAGGAGGAGGAGGGCGCGCGAACACCACGACACAAGAACGACGAGACCTCGAACTACTCCTATCTGTTCTTTATAGCTAGTCAATATTGATGTCGAACGTCGATGAGGAACGAGTGATCGACAGTCTAGCTAGATTCAGCGGTAAAAGGCAGTAGGCAGAGGGTGTAGCTACTCGTAGAGTATTCAGTTTAAGCTCCTTCTTTTTTTGCGGTGACGAGACGGTCCTTGCGCATGCAGACGGTGCCCATGCAGCGACTCGCATCTCGCCTAGGGTACTAGCATAACTACTCGAGCGGGTGCTCGGCAGTTGAAAGAGCGAAAGATGCGAGGGTGAGAGGGAGAACAATAAGGACTTGGCTGGCTTGAACGACCGTGTGATTTGGGCGGCTTGTTTCAGCTCACCGGTAACGGAAGTCTGAGCGGAAACAAACGGACCCACTGCTCCCAGCGAGGTCTCCTGTCAGCTGGACGATCGATCTACTCTAGGAGCACAGATCGACGCCGTCTTGAACAAAGCTGGGAAGTCGCTAGAGCCCCATGGCGGTAGTATGCATAGGCCGCTAGTCTCGTCTACGAGCTTGATCGAATCTGCGCCGAAACGCGCAGCTCGCCTCGATAGATACCCCTCTCTCCTGGGACGGCTTCTGCTTCATGTTGCCTTACTTCCACCTATCATCCGCATCCACCCCACTCCTCTCCTTCTCGAGCATCTCGTCAAACTCCCGCTGCTCCTTGCTCCTCGTGTCCTTCCCCCTTTCCACTCCTCCAGCGGAATCATCCCTTCCTCTTCTCGCTGCTGGCGCCGACGACGAAACAGGCGCTCCTCCTACTGGCCGGTGCTCCCTGACCCTATCCCAAGCATTCCCCGTCTCCCTCTTGACACTATCCACGATACCTCTCCCGCTCACAGCTCCCGACGCCGCCGATAGCTGGTCGTTCGGCGAATCACCCTCGATCCTCCCAATCTCGGCGACCAGTCCCCTTTCTCGGTCCTCTTCTGCTTTTCTCTCTCTATCGCCCTCTGCGTCCCATCGAGAGTCTGTAGGTGTCGTATCGTACGTGTTTCTCGATGTGGAGGCGGACGGAGAGCCGGCGGTGGATTGATTTGGTTGTTGCTTCCAAGGCATACCGAGTCGTTGCGCTCGAACGTCGGCTATCGCCTGCTTCGACTCGATCGCCATCGACTCCATCACCTGCATCTTACTACTCATCAGCCACGAATCACGAGCACGCAAATATCACCGAACGTTACAATCCAAAAAAGAAACAGAAAAAAGAAAGGGAGAAAGGAATGGTGGATGTACGTACCGCTTGGGATCCGTCATGCTGCCTTGCAGAGTCATCGCCATCGCTACTCCTCCCACTGTGAACCCCAAGAAATTGCCCACCATCCCCAGTCCACCGGCAATCAACAGCCTCGGCCCAAGACGCAGGGTTGGCGCTCGTTTCTTCATGAAAAAGTAGCTACCTCCACCAGCTAGCGACGAGCCGATCTGCACGTCAGTCAGCCTCCATCAAATTGCGAGCAGAGAGCTATCATTGGGATAACGGCGACCTGCTTACCAGAGCAGCAAGAGCGACAGTCCGGTACGACTTCTGCAGCAGCTCTAGATCGCGCTCCTCGATGTCTCCAGCTTCGACATGTCGCTTGACAACCGCATTGATCGCTTCCACCTCTGAAGTCCTGCCTGGCTGCTGCCGACCAGCGCTGCCCATACTGCTGTCGCTTGAACCCTCCATTTCGCCGTCGAAGCTATGTGTCGATATGATCTATACAAAGGTGTCGTGGTCGAAAGGATAGTCAGGTCAGTGGAAATGACGATTTCCATGGCAGAATCGGTAACCGAGATTCTTTCTGACATATTGCGATGAGCCTGACATGCCCAGCTGTCCAGCGTAGAGATTCCGTTCCAACCTGTTGCATTCTTGATCTTTCACCTCGAACGCCCTATACCCGTCTCCCAATCACCATGTCGACAGTCTTACCGCTCGAGCTGGTGGACAGGTGTATAGGATCATCCATATGGGTGCTCATGAAGAACGACAGGGAGTTCGTCGGTACCCTCATGGGCTTTGACGACTATGTGAGTGAGTATTGACCCTTTTCCCTTTGGTTCTTCCTTCGCGTGTAGATCATGCAAGAGTGAGCTGATGGGTAGATATGGTATTGAAGGATGTCAAAGAGTTGTGAGCTGACATGCTTGAAGGTTATACCCAAAACTCACGTACAGCGAGGTGACGCCGAATGGAATCAACGAGACGGAGCTGGGTCAGACACTGTTGAACGGGAACAACATAGCGATGGTACGTTCAGCTGTCCAGCTTTCGAGCACCACAAGTAAGAGAGCTGATGGGGTAGCTGGTGCCGGGAGGAAAGGGGCCAAAGGCTCTATAGACGCCAGATACAACAAATACAACGAGAACCCAATGTTTTACGATTATACCCCTCGATGCATTTATACCCCCCTGAACGTGGACTAGCTGCTCGTCAATCACCTTCTCCCATTCCTCGCATGGCCTTGAAGTAGATACTAGGTGACAAGGATGTCTGGAGAGGAGAAAGGCTAGACCTAGATGCGCAGGTTGGCGCGATCGCGACGCTACATCTTCTCTCAGCTACTCGCAGTGTTTCCGATGCCATGCATGATCTATCGACTTTGCCCTCTCTGCTACACCCTACTCTCCTTGGAAGGCAGAAGCATCGATCACATCGTCCACCCTCAAGATCATCCTCACCACCTGAGTCGCCAACAAGAACTGCTGCCTCTTCGAGATGAGCGGATCATACACATGCTGCGCCTTCATATCGTTTTCTCCTCGTCCCAGACAATCGATACCCAACCTCGGGTTCTCCTCTGTCACCTGTCGAGACTTGACATCGGCCAGCGTATCGATCGGCGACAAACCCGAGTTCTCAGCCAGCGCAAGAGGAATCGCATCGAGAGCGTTGGCGAAGGCTCGCATGGCGTATTGCTCGATGGACGGAATCTCGTCGGCCCGCTTGGAAACGGCGATGGAAGCGCAAATCTCGGCGGCCCCTCCTCCGTAGACGACTCGGTTGTCTCGGACCAAGTTTCGGACGACACAGAGGGCGTCGTGCAAAGCTCGCTTGGCCTCGTCGATGATCTACAGGGTCAGCAGAGGTATGTCGAGATTGAGGGGAATCACTGACCATCTTGTTGCTTCCTCGGACAAAGACGGTGACCGCTCGAGTGTTGGCACACTCCTCGATGACCAACATCTTTTCCCTCGTCGTACCGAAGGTCATCTCTCGCACCAGTCCCGCTCGACCCAGCTTGTCTGCAGAGAGATCCTCGAATCGAGGCACGATCCGTCCATTCGTGGCAATAGCAATGAGCTACTCGTCAGCTCTGAGCTCCTCCAAGTAGGCTTTGTACCCACCTCGATCTCTGGTCCACCGACCCATCGGACAGCAGGCAGCTCGTTTTGCATCAACAAGTGGTTCGCCTCGTCGTCGAAACCCCATTGACAGATGACCAAGTTTGCTCCGGTATCCTTCACCCTGACTCATCAGCACATTACCCGCTTCCGTCCCGTCGTCCGTGCTCACATTTTGATCATATCCAAAAACTTTTCCTTCTCGTACTCTCGCAGCTTCTTGTACTCTTCGACGCTCTCGATATCCAACTTGTGCTTCGTCTTCGGCCTAGGCGGTTCAAACGGACACGTCAAGATTGCAATCTTGGCATCTCGAACAGTGTGCGGCATTTGCGGGTGCGACATGTCCTTGTCGACTACGACACCCTTGACGAGCGACGTGTCGTCAAGCGATCCACCGACTTTGCCGTCGACCTTGATGAGCTCAAAGTCGACATCTTTTCGGGACAGGTCGGCAACGGAGAGGACGGCATCGACGGCTATCGAGGCAAACTTGTCGTGCGCGATGGAGACGCTACAAGGTCAGCTTGAAAGCTTGAGAGTGAACGATCAAACGTACATCTTGCTTCCAAGAGAGGTCTTGGCAGTCTTGAGCAGGTTTGAGGTGTCCTCCTTGCTGAATTCAATCTGCGGATCAACAAGGCTCTCGATTTAGTAGGATGTATGACTCACCCTGTCGGCGACTCGGTCCAACTCCTGGATGGCGACCTCACAAGCCTTTTCGTACCCATCCGCGATCCTGATAGGATGTATACCCCTGTCCAGCAATGTCAGAGCGGAAGACAGCAGTGCTCCAGCCAATACTACACCATCAGCCAGTACTCCTTCTCGTCGCACAATCGACGCACCAACGACACCAGTCGTGCCGTCTCCAATCTCATCGTCTTGCGACTTGGATACCTCGACGAGGAGCTTTGCGATCTGATGCTCCACCTCCATCTGACCGAGAATGGTCGCTCCGTCGTTGGTCACGGTGATATCTCCATCTGGCGAGATGAGGATCTTGTCGAGGCCTAGAATGTCAGTCTGTATCTTTTACGACCAGCAGTCGAATATACCTCGAGGTCCGAGAGATGTTTTGATAATGTTGGTGACTAGCACATCAGCCTTCGCTCTGTTCAGAACATAATTCTCTCGCAACGCACCAGCCCTCGCAGCGAGAATGTGACTCTGCACCGATTAGCGACTACACTTCCCCCGTCGTAAAAGATTGAACTCACCCTGATCGCCTCCAGACCATGCGTCCTGACCTTTTTTCCTTGTTCACTACCATCAGCTCGACCCGATAGAAGGAACAAGTAGAAACCAACCGAACAATGATGAACGGCCTTCCGTTCTGCCCACGTCAGCTCGCATTCGAACAAAAGCAAACGTAGCAGCTCACCTCATCTTGAGCGTAGACCGCTTGACCTGGGTTGATCTGGTCTACCGACATGTTGCGAATATGTAGGTGTAGGTGAAGACGAGGTTGTATAGAAGCTGTGGAATTTCAAGCAGGGGACGTGCAGCCTCCACCCACGCGTGGATGTTGCCCTCACGCCTATTCTCGCAACCTTTTAGGCGTCTCCCCCGAGACTCTTTCTTCTTTCCCCCTCTGCTTCACCTTTTGATCGGCGGAGCTGTTGATGCTCTCCGTGTTGTTTATCCTCCACCCAACTCGTCCACCTCTCCTTATACTGCACTCCAGAACATCACAATGGGCGAGAACGAGGTAATCTACCCTCCCGACTTTGATACAAACCTGCGTGAGCCGTCCCGTGTATTCAGAAAGCAAAGCTCACCGCCACAGACATGAACCCCATCGGACCTCTTCCTCCGCAGAACTCGACACTGGCCGACTCGTCTTCCACCCAACAACCGCCTCCTGTCACTTCCGGGTACACCAATTCGCCTCAGGCTGAAGGTCGACCTCGCCGATCCAGTCCTTCGTTCTCTCAAGACCTTGCCGGCCTCAACGAAGGCGAATATGCTTTCCGACCGCTTCACGCTCTCGAAACGCTAGACGATGTTCGAACCGACGAAATCCCAGACGCAGAGACAACTGCCGCTCTCGAAGGCCTATTCGCTCAGCGACCCGAGTCTGCAGCCCAAAATCCTGATCCGACACGAGACGATACAACGCTTCGGGCGGAAAGCGAAAATCCGGACGAGAAGGGCAGCCCGGCGGATGGGAATGGGAAGAAACGTCGAGCCGGAACCTCGAGGATCAACATGCTAGCTCGAGGAGCAGCATGCGAATTTTGCAAAAAGCGCAAACTCAAGTGTTCGGCGGAGGAACCTTCTTGTGCCGCTTGTCTGCGGTTGAATAGGGAATGTGTGTATTCGCAAAAGAAGCAGAGGAGTCGAGTTCGACAGCTCGAAGATCGCCTTGCCGATTTGGAGAAGATGATCGATCCTACCGCCATTGTCCCTTCCGACACCCGATCACCATACACCACACTCGCTGATCATCCGCCGCCAGCATCGACTGGAGGAGCTGAAGACGCAGGGGGATTGGAAAGTTTCTGGAACAGGTTGGCGGATATTGGTTCAACAACGGCCGACGTTGGGTTCACTTTTCCTGGAGATCTTGCGGCAGGATGGGGGGTGGAGGGCGTACTGGATCAGAATGGGATAGAGACGTTGATGACGCTGGCGGATGCTGCGTCGATCGGTCAGGATGGGACGACAACCTATCCATGGGAAGGAATGGTCGAGGTGGAGATTGCAAGTGAGATTGTCAAAGCCGTCGAGGGGGTCAAGGGAGTCGGGGAGAAGATAATTTCGCATCTGTGAGTTGAGAACCCCATCGCAACCGAAGACGGATGTTGACGTCGCAGACTACAGCTATATGTCAACCCACAATTCTTGCCTTACCTGCACTACGCGGTGAACCCCCGATCCTTCTTGTCCCGGACGCTACCCAATTCGACCTCGCCTCCTCACCCGGCGCTCATCCTATCTCTCGTACCTCAACTTCTCCCGCTCTCTCCCTCGCTCGCTCTATCCGACCCATCCCGAGTCGGCCTCATCTCTGCAAAGCTTGAGATCCCCGCTCGTCTACACGCTCAACACGCACTAGCTATAGCCGATCCTCGACTGCTGGATATTGTCGCTTCGAGCGTCATCCGTACTTCGCAATGCTTCTACAACGCTCGACTACTCGAGGGATGGGGTCAGATCAACGGAGCTGTGTCTCTCGCTTGGGCAGCGGGATTGGGCAAATTGGGGGGAGTGGCAGTGCAGCTCGCGCCAGTGTATGGAGCCAAGACGGGAGAATGGCAGACCAGGCAGGCGAGGAGCGAGAGTTTGAAGGAGATTCGGTACAAGGCTGCTCTGTGCGAGCCGCCCACGACTGTAGGGGATTTGGGGCATCGAGTGGATCTCTTGTGAGTGGACTGGCTCTTGTTGTGGAGAGCGTCGCTAAAGGGATAGCTGGCAGGTGTATAGCAACGATAAAGCTGCGAGTATCGGATGGGGAATGCCTTCGAGTGAGCTGAGCCGACAGTACCTGAGACCCGGCTGACAGAGGCTAGTGCTCAACGACGAGGAAATCACCACGCCTTTCCCCGGACAACGTTATGACCAGGTTTGCCCTTACCAAGCTCGCAAAACAGTGTATAATGCTGATCGGCAGCTCGAAGACGTAGCAGAGGAGCAGACTATACATGACCTCATGGGGGGTCGTGCGAATACCGGTGGAACGGATACGGATTACTGTGCACAGATGAAGGCGATCTGTCTGCTTCAACAGGCTACTCGGTGAGCCATAATCTACACGGTCATAGTTTCCGCTGACCAATATAGACTTTTCGATCTGCCCAACAGCGTCGCTACACCCAAACGAACGGACGAGCTGAAGAAGGTCACCTTGGGATATATGGCTTCTCTGCCACCTCTACAAGTATCTTCGGGCGCAAAGATTGGACCCAAGAGCCAAGCTTGGCAAATGCTACATTTGTGCGTCTACTGTCATTTATGTGGTTTGGAATTTAGCTGATGTGCAGTACAATGTTCTATGTGTCACTGAAGGAAGAACTCGATTTACCCCCCTCGACCGACCGCCAAATCTCGCTGGAGCTGGTGGAGCAAGCCATACGATCCGCTTCGGATGCTCTGGACGCTATAGAGGCGCTGCAACGGACCGGCGATATCGAGCTGGAGGGGTATGACCTGTTCGGCCCGGGTCCATGGGGCACATCAGGCCGGACCATGTTCACTTTGGCTTCGAGGTTGGAGAGAGAGAACAAAGCCGAAGGCCGGTCAGGGAGATTGCGAGCGCTCGGACAGCGCTTGATCGCCGCATGCCATACCTTGGTGCGTGTGATTAACACCACGGATAGACCGATAGCTGATTCGGTAGGGAAAGCGAATGCCATTCGCCAAGCTCATTGCGCAGAAGCTCGAGTGAGTGGGCAACTTACGGCGCAAGAGAGTATCGTGCTGATTGGTAGAAACAACTCTAGAGGGATCGACCAAGCGATTGGTATCTACGAGCGGACCGATGTCATAGTATAGCTGATAATACGTCGCGTCCTGCCTCTCTCTGCACAAGCTCTGCTTGCGTGATTGGTGTACGTTACATGCATCGTTATAGAGCGGTTTGTGAGGGTATACGTTGTTGCAGAGTATCGTCCAGTCCCGTCTCGTCCAAAGAGATCGCCGTCTCTCCTACTTTGTCTTCTCTGAGCTCACCTCAACACGAGGAAACAGATTCCCTTTGTCCTTCCACATATCCCTGGCGTCCGATATTTGCGCCTTGAGCTTCTCCATATCCATCGTCTTCTGTCC
Organism: Cryptococcus sp. GC_Crypt_1; assembly: GCA_026538415.1. Lineage (NCBI taxonomy): Eukaryota > Fungi > Basidiomycota > Tremellomycetes > Tremellales > Cryptococcaceae > Cryptococcus > Cryptococcus sp. GC_Crypt_1. The sequence goes on from JALPCD010000156.1 coordinate 8,286, forward strand.
CTCCCACACTGCATGTTCCCAGCTTCTCTCGTCTTGCGGTACTCCAAGCCGATCGAGCAGCTCGACCGATTTGACCGGCATGAAAGGCTGCAAGAGGATTCCTGCGAGTCGAAGAGCCGAATAGCCATATAGCACAGGTTCAGCCGTATTGTCCATCTTCCAGGGTTTCAATTCGGTAAACATCCTGTTTGCCTAAAAAGTCAGCATAATCCAGCCTAGAGGCACGTACATCTGATACGACGTTCATGATCGCTTCACAGGCTTTGGTCACCCGATGTTCCTCCATCTGCCTATCCACCTCGTCCCTGACCTCGCTACCCCTTGCAAACCCCTCGTTCATTGTCGAGGTCGAGGTCAGCTCGCCGGCCTTGTCGAGGATCTTGGGCGATGTAATCCGATTGAGCAGATTCCCAACTTGCGATCCAAGAATCTCATGCGCTATCGCCAGCTCGTCCCCATTATAATCCGCATCGACAGGAAGGGATCCTCCAGCTCGCATGAGATACCATCGCACCGTCTCGGGTCCGTAGAGGTCCATGGCTGCTATGGGGTCGACGACGTTGCCTCGAGATTTCGACATTTTGAATTTGCCCATCGTCCAGTGAGCGTGGCTCATTACTGTGCGAGGGGGTTCCAGACCGGCCGACATGAGCAGAGCAGGCCAATGTACCGCGTGGAATCTACCATGAGCTATCGTGACAACGAGTGTGCGTGAGGATTTGGCTCACTTGATGATGTCCTTTCCGACGACATGCACATCCACCGGCCAAGCTTGGTGCGAGTCAGGATAGCCGAGCACCGTCAAGTAGTTGATCAAGGCGTCTACCCAGACGTAAATCGTTTGCGTGTCGTCTCCGGGCACCGGTACACCCCACTTGACCCGGCTCTTTGGGCGAGATATCGACAGCTCCTCTGCAGACTCCATTGCCGATGCAACGTATCCTCGCATAGTTTCTGGCGACACAGCTAGACGTCAGTCCACATTCGGCCAAACCATTGAACTCACACTCTGTCTTCTTGACCCATTCTAGCAGACGGGGACGGAAAGTGTCCAGACGAAATTTCCAATTCTCCTCTTCCTCCCAAAACACCTCGTTTCCCGTCTCCAGAGCGACCATGTTCCCGCTCGTTGGGTCCTTGTCGACTTGAGTTTGCGAGTAGAAACACTCGTCCGAGATGGAATACCAGCCTGAATGTACACCTTTATACACATCGCCGGCTTCAACCAGTCTGTTCTGCCTCTTCAGTCCCGTCTTTCAGGGGATTGCTCACCCAGAAATGTTCCACTGCTCGATAATGCCGAGCCTCAGAGGTACGTATGAAGTCGGTGTATCCTATGTTCGCCTTGTCCGCTAAGTCCTGCAATGAGCATCTTGGCCGACATGAATGCGACAGACTGGGCTCACTCGGAAACGTTGGCTGATTCCAGCGCAAAACTCCTCTTCTCCCATGTCCTGCGCCTTGGCTGCTTGTTGTATTTTCAGCCCATGTTCATCCGTTCCAGTAGCAAAGACGACTTCTCGGCTCGGATGGCGTAGCTTCGAGTATCGAGCGAGTACGTCGGTCAAGACGAGTGAGTGGAGATGGCCGATATGGGGAGCTTATCGTCAGCTCGTATCTTTTGCTGCAAGGAGACATGACTCACATGCATTGACGTAGAAGATGGGAGTCGTGACGAAGAAAGGTTTGGTGCTATCGGCAGGCGCGAACAAGGAGGACTTTGTCGATGCGGATTGGGATTGAAGGTGAACGGAGGAGAAGTAGAATGAGCGGGTTGTCGATGGTCGACCGAGAGCTGTTGGTGACGTCCATATGATCCCTCGACAGCGAGGTATAGCTCGCGGGAAGAGGGAAGTCATCTGCCGTTCTCTACCTGTCCTGTAGAGCTTGCCGATGTGCCATGCGAGGGTGTAATGTCGGTGGTATAGGATGCATAGAGTGCTGAGACCTACTCTAGACTAGTCACGTGGGTGAATGTCCCCCCACATGCGGGGTTGGGCTGTACGAGTAAACCAAAATGTTGAAAGGAGCAAACCGCCTATTCCAGATAATTTCACGAGCACCTCTCCCTCGTCGACGTCTTTCTCGCTGCCATCATATTCTTGTATACCGCACACGACCAATACCTCAACCCACTTGCCCTCTTCCGCACTCATCCCTTCCGGCCCTCGACCACCGCCATTTCGACCGCCGCTACATGATCCCAAGATGACAATCCCAGCAACCATCACCATCCCCACTTCTCCCGACCTCGCATCCTCCCCTGGTCCTTTCGAGGGTCCCGAAAAGTTGCTCGAGATATGGTTCGCCCCTTCGTCCGATGTCGCTTGTGCCGTCGCTTCATCTACTGCTGCTGAGGGATCATCCTCGTCTCGTCTGCGGCATCGACAGCTTCCGCTTGGAGCGCGAGAGGGGGACGGTACGGCTTGGGGAGGATTGAGAAAAGTGCCGAAAGAGGTGTGGGAGGAAATGTTGGACATTGTCAAATGTAAAGTGTTGAGCGTGGTCGAAGGGGATGAGCTGGATGCGTATTTGCTCTCGTGAGTCGGAGTTCTGTCTCCTCAGCATGGAGTGGAAACGGGACCGCAACATGCGAGACGGGTGTGGGAACAGACTGAGCTGACAATGTAGCGAGTCGTCTTTGTTTGTTGCACCACACTTGATCATCCTCAAGACATGCGGGACGACTCTCAACTTGCTGGGCTTGCACCGGATCATCGAAATTGCGAGGGAGTATTGCGGGTTTGCCAATGTCTGGAGGTGCTTTTACTCGAGAAAGTCATTCTTCTTCCCAGAGCGGCAGATTGGACCGCACAAGGACTGGCGAGACGAGGTCAACTTTCTCGACAATGTCTTTGGTAACTTTCTGTCGTTCTCGCTTGGGACTGTTGCTGACATGTAGGCACCGCTGGATCAGCATACACCGTGGGACCCATGAACCGAGACCACTGGCTTCTCTACCTTACCTCGCCCAACGCTCAACCTCTCCTCCCTTCTGACCCCACACTCAACAGCTCGTCTTTCCGACTCTCCCTCCCATCACTCGGCGACCTCTCGGCCGCACCATACCAAGACACCACCCTGGAGATTCTCATGTCGCACCTCGAACCTGGAGGTCGACTCCCCTTCTTCCACGACGAGACACCCGAAGGCGGCTACAAATCAGGCCACGAGCTAGGCGCTGACCTTTCGAGTGAACTCGGTATTGACGCCCTCTTCCACCCAGACGAGACTCGACTCGACTCGTTTGGCTTTGAACCTTGCGGATACAGCGCCAACGCCGTGATTGGTTCTGGCTCGCCCATCTCTCGAAATGGTCAACCTGGCGGAGGATACTACACGATTCACGTCACACCCGAAGAAGGCTGGTCTTATGCCTCCTTCGAGTGCAATGTCCCACTTCCCGCTTCTTCTCAAATGTCAAACGGGCACACCTCTGAAGCCCCCGCTCGACCGGATCTCCCTACGCTCATACGCAACGTGGTCAAGATCTTCCAGCCCAACCGACTTAGCATCACCCTCTTTGTCTCCACCACAGGGCAAGAAGGCCATTCGAGCGATCTGGAGCAAAAGGCTTGGTCGGCGTTCGGGACGGACATCCTGGGCAAGGCGTACGAGCGAAAGGACAGGATTGGGTACGAGTTTGATGGCTATGATTTGGTCTTTGCCTGCTTTGAGAGGAAAGGCTGGGTCGAGCCGAGGAACGGAGCAGGAGCTGTCACTGCGATATGACATCGACAACTCTTGAAAGAGTAGCTCGATGGACGCGATCGAGCTTAGGTCAATATGATCTTTGGATCAACCCCCAAAATCGCCCATGGGCGAACATGTGTAAAGTAGGACGACGCGAGGGTGTGGAGGTGTAGATCGACGATACATGTACTAGACCCGTAGAGATACTCTGATGCAGATGATGCGCTGAAAGAGGAAGAGCTGCACGAATGGCATAAAGTTATCACCTGGAATTGGAACCTGGACGGGTACTGGTGGACATGGATGTTTGCATTTCGTCTACCCTTCCACCTCGTCTAGCAATTTTGAAAAGGGTATTAAATCAAAGCAGATATAGATCACTACAAAAACGACTCGATCTCCCAAAGACCTCCTAAACTACCGATAGCCAGAGATCGCATCCCTTCCTCACTCTTGCATCCAGCTCGCAGCCTACCTCTCGGTCCATAGCCCATACATTTGTCGTCTGCCCTGACCAGCACCTTGTGTCTATCCCAGACCACCCCATGGCCCTCGTATCCGCCTCGCCAGCGCAATATCCCTCGGCATGATCGTCACCCTCTTCGCATGCACCGCACATAGATTACTTTATCCATCAGTGACCCTTTCCCCCTCTGTCATCGCAGACTCGACTCACGCGTCTTCAAATAGATGTATCATGAACGCCTCGGTTGCTTCTTGCAGTGCAAGTATGGCCGTACTCTGCCACCTCAATGAATCCTGTCCCTGCGCGACCAGGTCCAACGCGACTTCTCGAACCTGGTCATCAGCGTACATCCCATCGTGCCGGACCCAACATCAAATCACGCCGCATACGCGATTGACACTCGAGAGAGATGACAAGGAGAAGGAAGAGGAGGGTGACTGACGAGTCGACTAAAAGGTAGCCTTGCGAGCAACAGCTCTGTCGATTTTTGGTACTTCCGTATCTCCCTCAAAGCGACTGTTCCAGGTCGATACCTCCTCGGTTTGGCAGCAACGGTACTCGCGTCCGACTGTCTACGCACTCCTGGCACTACACGTCAGTCCACTCTTGCTTCAAATCTCGCATCAAACACAAATGCACTGTTCCGTGTAGAAGTGGAAGTGGTGGGGGAAGAAGAGGCGAGGCGTACCAGCGGGACGAGGAGCTCGGCCTCCTGTAGATTTCCTAGCTGTATTCTTGGTTGTCTTGCCCTTCCCTTTTCCCTTGCCTCCAGTCGGCTCTCGAGTGGTATCGCTTGGTCGGCCTGTTGTTCCCGGTCCTGTGACTGTTCTCGCCATGTCGAGCCACTAGAATCGTCGATCAAGCGAGAGGTGGGTTTGAGGGAAAGGGTTTGTTGACGCGTAGTTGAACAGACAAACTGTGATCGTCCAATCTTATGTACCCGCAAGAATTCGCTCCGGAGACGACGAGGGTAGAAGATGATAGAGCCTCGAGGATACAAGTGACAGATGGAGTGATAGATGTTGCGCACGAGGTGGAGATGGATGATTGAGTGATGAATGAGCAAGGGAGATATGATTGAACATGAAATTGGATGTTTTTGCCAGCCACCTTCCTTCGACCAGAAGTCGCGTCCATGGTTGGGCTTCGACATGTCCTCTTGACCTCGTCACGAATGACCGACATGCAGCAGCCACACACTACTTGTGGATGAGTACAAGCTACGAGGGGTTCCTTCATGTCGATACATGACCCGAAATGGGACAATATTTGGGACTGGAAGCCTGTATATGAGATGTAGACCGTCGAGCTCGCTGTACGTCATCCCCGGCTTCGTTGTTCATCCGCTGACTCATTAAGACCGTTCTTGACACCTTACCTTGCATCTCGACTACAAGCTCTCTTCAGAATTTACCCCAGATCGAGACCGACTGGTGCCGCTGTATGCTACAACCCATCCGCTCAACGATCCTCAAGTCCACTCTTGCTCGCTCCGTCAGCTCGATCTTTCCTGTTTCGCCCTCGCCTTTTCGTCGCAGGATGTCCAGCATCCCAACTTTCGCCAAAGGGTTTCCAGACTCGACAGCTTCCCCTTCAAAGTACTTTCACTGGCCGGGCGTGACGCCAGAAAGTACTGGCGTAGTGAGGCGGGTCTTGGAGGAGAATGACAGGAAATACGACATCTACGAGAAAGCTCGATGTGAGTGCCGTTCCCTCGACCCAGCTCTCAGCAACATATAATACTTGAGGTCTATCTATCATCCGGCGCTTGTGTCATCCTGCCTTTTTCCAAGTTGGATCTCTTTAAATGGAGTGAGCTGATATCCATAGTCGCGCACAACCACTTTCCCCACTCCATCCTGACCCGATACGCCCTCGGCGCGCCTCCAAAGCTACTCGAAGATACGTGGAAACACGACGAGTCGCATCTGGCACCTCTTGATCCGTCAGAGGATAAGAGGAAGACGGGAGATTTAAGTCGACTGCCGGATAAGATTACGAGGGACAACTGGGACGACCCGAAGACTTTGGGCTTCAAAGAGTGAGCACTTCCTCTCCTTTTACCCTCCATATGACGTCTGTCTAGCGCCGGCTGTGGGTCAAATGTGGAGTCTACGAGTGACACTGACATGCAGTGCTTATTCGAAGTACCTGGTATTTTTCCATGCAGAAGTCGACCGCCTAGGTCCCCTTGCCGCGATCAACGAATACGTCTTGTCCCCTCAAGCGGTAAGTTTCCCATTCTCTCGCTCACTCACTTTACTCTCCTGCTCGGGAAACACATGCGCGACGCCGAGCTCACGATGTAGAACTGGGAGAGTAAAAATGGTCATCCGCCTCCACAAATGATCGTGCATATGATAGCTGGCGTGTTGCACCCTTTCATCCACGTTGGATTCGGCTTGGAATTCCGAGACGTGGTTGTTGTCGCCGAGGGGTAGGTCACAAACCATCTCTGAGCTCCAGCATGCTGATTGAGGAAGACTCGCAGAAGCGGCTGTACACGACAAGAGCATCATGACCAAGCTCGTCCCGTCCGATTGGCCCCGCTCGCAGCTCTCCCCGTCCTCCTCGTCAACTGACCCGTCGCCTTCGACTGAGCTCGACAAATGGGGTCAGCCCGCTCTCTCGCCAAATGCTACTCGAGGGAAAAGTCTGCTCGAGGTCTACGCCGATTTCGTCAACGATGCCGACGTTGCTGCACCCGCGTATGATCCCAAAATGATGATCAATGACCGTCTCGAGGCTGCTGTCAGTCCCGAACGATCTGCAAAGCTGGGAGAGATCGTGGAAGGGTGGTCTTTGACCGACGAGGATCTGGCAGATGGACCGTTTGGCTGGGAGAAGCGTTTGGAAGAAGTAGGCGTGTTGGTGACTCTGATGGCTTGTGCGACAGGGCGGAAGGGTCAAGACCCTCGAATCGACTTTTTCATGGTGAGCCTCGCCTCACTCCAAAAGCTCCAAAGCTACTGGAGGAGAAAAGCTAACGGCAGATGCACGCGCTCACATCGTCAATCTTCTTGCCGGCATACATGATACCTCTCGACGCTTCCTCTCGAAGGGTCATACTTCGCACCTATCTCCTGGCGGTGCTAGCTACGACCATCGCTCGAGGTAAACCCACAATCGACATCGACTACCTCATGTCGGCGCCTTTGATCGCGGTGGGACCGGGCACTGCGCCAACTGAGATCGGGGCTGGGGACGTATTGAGCGATCCTCGGGACGTCTCGACTCGAAGTCCATGGACCAGCATCGTCGAGTCTTCCTTGTATGCTACAGGTGTGTCCTTTTCTCCCATCACACTGAGTCGAGGCTGATAGAACAGACTCGCATACACCCAAATCAATCCGACCGCTTCTACATTACGCTACCAAGCTTGGGGATGCACCTCTTGGCGGCTTAGCGACCGGATCAGACGGGAAGGAAATCTTGCCTGGGTTGAGTAAGCTGGATGGAACGATGTTTGTTCGAGCTGCGGGATTGGTTATGCAGGTCATGGGATGGTGTCGAGAGGGTGAAAAGGCTGGATCTTGGACGATGAACCCGATAGGCTACGACGAGGTCTGGCGAAAATAGTATTGTAGACTTATACTCGTCGTGTCGTCTCATCTTGGTATTCTATGGATACATGTATAATCTCCTCCCAAACGATATGCAGGGTATATATCTCCTCAGATCGTCTCCGGCGGGTCCTTGATCCATACTCGACAACCTAGTCGTCCTCCACCTTTTGCTTTGCCAGCTCGTGTGCCTTTTCCTGCCCTCTCTCCGAGCTCGTCTTCTTCTTCTTTCCATCCTCATCACGCTTCACCGTCTCGCCTTTCCTCTGCGCTGCCTGATCCTTCTCCCTCTGCTCTTCACTCTGACTCGCCAGATCTGCAGCCTCATCGATCGTCTTGTCGATATCCACCGTCTTGGGTCCTCCACCTGATTCTTCCACCGCATCATCATCATCTTGCGGTCCAGGCGTCGATACCGATTGGCCTCGCCGTATCATGGGTCTCTTGGTGTCCGAGGCGAGGTTTTTCAGCTCGCCTTTCCATTCAATATCGTAGTCGGCCGCTATACGTATAATTTCCCTTCGAAGCGTTTTAGCCTCTGCCACTACGAAAGTCAGCTCCGCACGCGGCCAGACGGACGGCTAGATAGACTGACCCATCTCGGTCCAGCGTTCAATGTCGAGCCCGTGTTTCTCGTATAACGCTCTTTGGCGAGCAGTGACGGAAAGGTCGAGGATAGAAGAGTAGCTGACTTCTCGGTTGTGGTATCTGCAGCTTAGCTGTGCCATTTTGGACGACCGTCGGGAATGAGGAGATGAGGGGTTACCACTTACGCCAAGAAAGCACAGGAAGAGAGCAGTCCTCCGAAACCCACAGTCCAGGTGACGGGCTCCATGACATCCCATCCCGCCTCGGCTGAATGTAAGCAAAATTCTCTATTATCCAGTGAAATAGTCACACACTGAAGAATGCTAAGTTGTCAGCTCGAGACCCATACGCAAGGATCGACTCACTCCATCGAACAACGGCGATCCAGTACCCGACTCCAGCTACCAGACCAGCAACGATAAGCTTCCTCGCTCCTTGATGCGCCTGTAAATCGATACTGCTCGTCAGCAGCGAGCTACATTTGAAGGTCGACTGCAACTCACCTTTTCTTCTTCTTTGTCATACCCTCCAAGTCACTCGTCAACGCCAACAACCTCTTCCGGATATACCTCGTCCGACTCTCAAAGCTAGGTATGAGAATCTCCACCTTGATCGCTTCCCTCAGTCCGCCCTCCTTTGCCAGGTCCGCCGGAGAGATGACAATCTTGAATCGTTCGTTTAGACAAGACTGTTTGATGAAATCCGACAGATCGGTACTCTGAGACCAAGAGACCTCTTGCCATCTCCCTTGATCTTCCTCCCTCTCCGTCAAGTACGGTCCACCCTCTTGCCTTGGCGCCCTTCCTGCTCCCCCTTGACTACCCTGCACCACCCCATCTCTTGCATCCTCCGCTTCTTCTTCCTGCTCCTCGGCATTGCGCAGATGCGAATCCAAATCCGACTCTTGGCCTGTCAACGCCAGATAGGTAATCTCCACATCCCTCGCATGTGGCGGCAGACTCCCCGCGATCAGCCTAGACAAGTGAGAGAGCGGCTGAGAAGGATGGAGTAGGAAAGCCGTGGGTTGGGGTTGGAGCGAATTGCCAAAGGGCTGTCTAGGCAAGGGGAGGATGAGCTTGAACAAGTGGGATGTGGTTGGTGAGAGTTTCCCTTGCCAGGGATTGTCGGGCGTCGTCTCAAGTCCTGCAGAGGGGTGCTGAGTCGGGTTAAAGTCGCTTTGCGGAGAGGCGGAGGAGATAAAGTCGGCATGGGATATTTCGGCTGCTCCTTCAACGAGAGGAGGTTTGGGTCGAAAGGCGTGGGGTGGGGATGTGTCCCAAGCAGAGCGCGAGGTGTGAAGACATCGCAACGGCGGTCGAGGTATAAGTATTGATCGAGATATGGGCCGTAGTGAAGCTAGCCCTACACGCATGGCCATGTAGAGGTGAGGTGGAACAAGAACAACACCAAGATGGTCGAGGTTGACATGAAGGGATAGGCTCTACGTCATTTGCGCGTTTCAAAAGTCAAAGTCGTTGCAAGCAGAGCATCGTCGCATACGCATACATAGCTCGAATCTCAGATAAGAAGCAGGTGACACAGACAGCACGGCTAGAAGGCATAAAGGACAGAGCATCCGGCAAGAGATCGTCACGCAGATGCATGGCTTGCCTCTTACTACAAGAACCTTGCATCCCGTAAAGCAGATACCCAGACGACGAACCCTTCCGTCTCCTTTACCTATCGCATGAGAACCCCACTGGCGTGCTCGTCATATCGTCCACCCTTTGGCTCAAACTTGGCGAGAGTCTCGTTGATACCCTTCAGATCCTCGTCCGGCAGCTTGACACTAGCCGCCTGCGCATTCTCCGCAATTCGCCCAGGGTTGCTCGATCCAGGGATCGGAATGTTCTGAGTTCGTCAGCACTCACCCGGCATATAATTGCCCGCCAAGACTCACGTATGGGGAAAGATGAGCAATCCAAGCCAGTGCCATTTGAGTGGTCTTGACTCCCTTGGCCTCGGCCAGCTCGTCCAGCTGATCCACCAGCTTCAGGTTGTCGTAAAACGCCTCTCCTTGGAATCGAGGTAGCGTACTCTGGAACGATCCCTTGGGGACGTCTTCGGGAGTCTTCCATGTTCGGCTGATAAATCCTCGGCCGAGCGGGGAGTAGGCGAAGACGGGGATCGAGTGGTCTTTGCAGTAGTGGACGGTGTCTTGGATATCCTTCTCCCACGACCAGAGGGATACTTCGATCTCGACCACCTTGATGGGGATGATCTACACAGTCAGCAGGTGGACTCATCCCGTAGCAAGTACAATGCAGACAACGGTATAGATGCTGGAAGGTTGATGGATGGAGAGGGGGAGTTGGCGGGAAGATCGACTCACCTTGTTCATCGCATCGACAGTCTTCGCAGATACCTCACTTGCTCCAGCATGCTTGAAGAAGCCCTCCTCCGACAACGTCTTGAGCATGTTCGCCACATCCTCTGCCGATTTTCCAGGTGGGTGTCGAGCAGCCGAGACAATGTCCATCTTTTTGTCGCCCAAGATCGATTGAGCCTCCTTGAGCTGACCTCGCCAGAAGTCGAGACTGCAGGTCAGCTTGTTCCTTCTAGACTGAGACAAAGCGAGCTATGAGCGAAAGGTAGAAGATGGAGGGTCGGATGAACCGGCGGGACAAGGGGCAATACCAAGGGGTGGACGTACTCGAGGGTAGGCTGGAAGGTCGCTTGAAGTCCACCTTTGACGACAAGGGTAATCTTGTCCTTGTACTCTGGGTACTATACTCGTCAGCACTTTCCAAGTACTGCATGGGTGTAAAAGACGGTTGGCCGAACGGGCGGAGGAGGGAAAGACGAAGGACAAGTATCACTCACCTTCTCGAAGAATGCCCCGATGAGTCGGATGTTGTCGAGCAGCTTGTCAGGTGTCTCGTGGAAGTTTCCGTAGAAGAGAGCAGTCGACCAGGCAGTACATCCATTGTCTGCCGCGGCTCTAGCTCGTCAGCGTCTGTGCCTTCGCATCGTGAAGCGGTCCCAGTCTCGACGCGATGATGACAAGCGAGAGGAAAGTGGACAGCAAAAGGAGAAGACTCACTTCATGGCTGCGAAAGAGGTCTCTTGGGATGGTGGCTGAGGGTTCCAAGTAAGCTGCATGAGCCCAAAGCTGGTCCGTCAGCCTAGATTTGGATTGTAGGGCAAGGGGATCGGACTCACCCCATCTGGCCGACCTGGTTTTCACCGAGCTGTAGTTGGGGCATGGAGGTAGACATCGTTTATATTGGTATTGAGCGGAAGTGGGTGTGTTATACGAGATGGGAAGATTCCTCAGGTGATCGAATAGTTGTGAAGTGAGCGTCGAAGTGCGGGCACTCGAATGAGAATCCTATATAGGAGGGAGGTCGACGTTCGGGGTGGAGGTCAGTCGCCGAGCTAAACCGAACCACAGTGGCGTCACTTACCAAGACCTCCACCCTCCACCTCGGTCGACGACCACCTCGAGACAATCAGCGATTTACAGCGCATAGCCCACGTTCTCAGCAGGCGCAGACGCAGACAGACTATTGCTACAATGCATGTCATGACAGATAGTAAAGCTAGACATGTAGATGGACAACCAAACCACCCTTGCCTCCCCCTCGTACCCTCTCCGTCTACGCTGTATACTTCTTCCCCGACATCACCAGATTTCCCACCTCATCACCTCTTATGCAGCTCTTCCCCATCCTGTTCACAGTGAACACTTGAACCCGTAGCCAGCCCGCTCTCCACCAAAGGCACCTGCTCGTACTCGTTCTTGTTTCCCCTGTTCCCCTCCTTCTCCTGGTCCGGTAGTCGCTGCACCAGCAATACCGCGGGGATAGTAACGATCAACAAGTACATCCAAGAGGTCTGTCGACCCAAAGAGCCGGTGTGAAACGTGGTCGAGATGGAGAATAGCCATCTGGCCTATCAGCTCGACCTAAGGTGGACCGCATCCTGCTCACCCTGAGATAGCCGGACCGAAAGCCCTTCCTCCAGCCTTAAAAATTCAGCACATCGCTCTATCCACAAAATGGTGTGCAGACGTACACTAGCGATTAAACTGATAGCGCTACCCGTCGCCATCAATTCGGGATAGTCGTCGAAAGCCGCCATGGTCAAAATGTCCGTCATTCTAGCTGTCAGCTTGTCCTACCCCATATCCTGGAAGAAAGGCAACTCACGGCCAAGCAAAATTGCCCAGACTCCGGAGACCTAGTATGACACCCAAGGCGACCCACATGATCCATCGTACATGTACTGCCGTCCATTGACTCAGCGGTATGACCAGAGCCAGAGTTGTCCAAGCGCCAAGGACGATCGTCAGAGCTCTCCTCTCCCCTACAGCGTTCCGGAAGGGCGCAAGGAGAAGAGGTTGCGCGAAGATTGATATGCCGGCTCCAAGCGCATAGAGTATACCGATATAGTCGATCTGCAAGTCAGCTCGAACCAGACGAGGTTCTCATCCACACTTACGGGTAGTCCCAGTCCACCATGCTCTGTCGATGTATAGGTAAAGACCCCAAACATCCCATCCCAAGAGAAATATGCTACATCATCAGCTCACACCGAAGGTCCGTCGAGGGGGGATGTGACTTGCAGACATGGAAGACTACGGTCAGCTTCATCTTTGCCCGGGAAACCCAACTCACGACAGGTAACAGCCACAGCGAGGATGAAGGAGGGCACGCGTATCGTCTCCATATAAGGGCTCTTCTTTCTCTTCTCCTTCTCCGTCCTCCCTTCTTCCGGATCCTCCTTGACTGGTCGCTGGGTCTACGCGTCAGCTTGGTCTAACCAGCCATCGCTTTGCTCACTTCTGGCAGATACAGGTATCCCAGTACTATCGCCAAGATATCACTGCTATCAACAGCTCTCCAGATTCAACCAACTGCCACAACTCACAAGCAAAGTACCACCAGACATGGCAGGACGTAAGGATGATCTCGATACAGCTCCACCTGTCCTCCCAACCACCACGGCAACCTCCCATACGGATGCGCTAGCTCTCCTCCCAAGAATGTGCTGACCAAGAAACCTACACCAAAAGCAGGAGAGAGAATCGAGAACATCCTTGTTCGGTTGGTAGGGTGTCCGATCTCTGTAGCGCAAATTTTGACCAGCACACCTGTGGAGTTTAGGCCAACTACGCGTTAGCAACCCTTCCCCTTCCTCCTGATGTCGATTCCTCTTTTCCTCCTTGTCTCCATCTCTAGCGAGTCCAGCGCACAACGCGAGGGGAAGAGAAGACTCACGCAGTGCTCGACAAAGTACCACCTGCCAGACGG
>JALPCD010000157.1:0-21825 GCA_026538415.1 Cryptococcus sp. GC_Crypt_1
TCGTTGCCATACCGACCATACCCTCCACCCCCTCCGTAGCCATTACCATTACCATAGCCATTTCCACCTCCATCTCCGTTACCAGCTCCATAACGAGTCGCATCACTCCTCCTCCTCTCTTCTTCTGCTTGTTTCTCGAAATCAGCCCGCTCTCGCTTCTCCCCCTCTTCCCGCACCCGTTGCACCTTCATATCGGCATTTTGCTTCTCTACCGCGAGAGCTTCTCGTTGGGCCTTGGTGAGAAATTTGGGCTAGACAGTCAGCTCGGTACAACAATCAAGACTAGTAAGGAGGTAGAGGTCGGGATTCGAGAGGAAACGAGACCAAGATGGGAAGGATAGGGACACAGCGATACCTACTTTTGCAGCCGCATCTTCGTCTGCCTTTTGTCTAGCTAGAATCTCGTCGACTGAGAGCGGGCCAGCCATATTGATGTTATCGAGGATGAGGGTGTTGAAGTAGAATGAATGCCTTCGTTGAGATTGCAGGTCGAGCCAAATACTTGGGTGGGTGGCAAATCCCAAGTTTGACCATACGGGATCCTGCATATCCCTCCCACCAGGTGTATCCGTCACAATCTGGTCACTGTGGCACAGCATAGATTGCGGACCACCAAAGAGGAGGAGCAGGCTCTTGAACGCATCTGCCGGTCTCAGATAGTTGTCGTCGCTACCCGAGGGACTTGTTCCCGAAACCCTGGCTCAGCTCGAAACTGCGCGACCACTGGAGCTCCAACCTAGGTCAATGATGATACGTTGCAATGGCAGGAAATGCATTTCTCGGACGTTCATACTTGCATACCTGGCAAACCTCAGGCATGCATACCTCCATCGGCCACCTCGTCCTTTTCCTCCCTGATCCTCCTCACTCTGCTCACGCCCGCATACTTGTCCCTCAGCCGCTCATACTTGAGCCTTTGCTCTTTGCTGACACTCGGTCTAGTCTTCACCGCTGCCAGCTCAAAGTGCTCCTTGGTGACCGCGTCAACACCCGATGTCCTAACCTGATCCTCATCCTTCATTCCATCTGGTATCTCGTCCATCTGTCCTCGCTCCAAGTCGAGATCCGCACGAAGGGCGACAGTAGCTGCCTCTCGCACCAATGCCGCAATATCGGCTCCAGAGAATCCATCGCACTTCTCTGATGCGACGAGAGCTTCAATAGCTTCCCAGTCGGTGTCCACAACAGGTGTCCGCTTGAGATGCGTCTTGAGGATCTCGAATCGTTCGCCAGCAGAAGGCAGGTCGACATAAAGCGATTTGTCCAGTCGGCCAGGTCTGATCATCGCGGGGTCGATCATGTCTGGTCGGTTGGTCGCTCCGATTACATAAACTGCTTTCCTGGCGTCGAGTCCGTCCAGCTCGGTGAGAAGAGTATTGACAAGTCGAGCGGATGATTCGGACTACACCATTAGCTCGACCGATTTCGAGGTAAGAACATTGACTCACCATGGAGTCGTCTCGACGAGGCACAAGCGCATCCAGCTCGTCAAAGAAGATCACACAGGGACTCGATGTCCTAGCGCGAGTGAAGATCTGCCTGACCGCTCGTTCACTCTCTCCGACATACTACTTAGTCAGCTGGTACTCTGGCAACGGTTCCGCGAAGTATGACACACCTTGTTGAGTAGCTCGGGCCCCTTGACGCTGATAAAGTTCGCTCGACTCTCGTTTGCGACAGCCTTGGCCAACAGCGTCTTTCCGCAACCCGGCGGACCCCACAGCAAAACCCCACTTGGCGCGTCTATTCCAAACTTCATGAACCTCTCTGGTCGCCTGATGGGTTCCACAATCGCATAGTGCAGCTCGTCCCGGATAGGCCGTAGCGCGCCGATATCGGACCAGCTCACATCGGGAATCGTTGCGAATCCTTCTCGCTTGGCGGAAGGCTGAACAATCTTGAGAGCCGCTTCAAAGTCGTCTCGCTGAAGTGGAAGAGCGCCGAGTTGGTCTGGCTGAAGAGGAGGGGGGAAGGCGAGAATAAACTTGGAGAGAGGGGCGTCTCGGATGTCGGAGGAGGGGACGTAGCCGGTCGAAGCATCGTCTATCGCCATGTGCTCCATGCCGTCTACCACTGGCTGAGAAGGTCGGCTGGCCATCATGTCTTCGAAGAAACGTCGGATGGCGATGACACCAGCTTCTGCCGTGAGGGCATTGAGATCGGCCGCAACGTATCCGGGAGTGAGTTTGGCGAGCGCTCGAAAGTCAATGTCGTCGGAGACTTTGAGCTCAGAACAGAGTCGTCTCAGTATCCTACCTGTCAGCTGGTCTCGTCATGTAGCATGGAGGAGGCAAGATAGCTCACTCTTCCCTCGCTTCCAAGCTTGGTACACCAATCTCGATTTCCCTGTCGAATCGACCTGCTCTCCGCAAGGCAGGATCAAGCGAGTCGGGCCTGTTTGTCGCACCCAGCACGATGACAGTCTCCTTGGAAGAAGCGAGATCTGCCCGTCAGCTGTATGTCTCCTGCCGGGACAACTCTGGGCTCACCGTCCATACAAGTGAGCAGCTGAGCGACTATTCGCCTCTCCATCTCCCTCTGAGCAGTCTCTCTTTTTGGCGTGATCGCATCGACCTCATCCAGGAACAAAATGCACGGTGCCAATTTCTACATGATCAGCTAGTTCAACACTGTTGAGCAGAGCGTAAGACTCACCTTGGCCTCGTCAAAAGTGTCTCGTAGAGTCTTTTCCGACTCGCCCGACATTCCGCTGACTATACTCGGCGCAGAGACATTGATGAAGGGCAGCTTGAGCGACTGTCATCAGCCTGAATATCACTTTACATCGTCCATCTCCCACTTCCTTTCCTTTCATCTCGCGAGAAGGGAAAAGAAGCAAAGCTCAACTCACTCCTGCTAAACATCTGACCAGATGCGTCTTGCCTCCGCCCGGCACACCATGCAGTAGCACTCCACAAGGCCTATGGTGTCCGGAGAACGCAAAGATATCCGGGTACAATAGGGGCAAAACGACCGCTTCCTGCAATGCCGCCTTTTGTGCCGCTACACCGCCCAGCGATTCAAGATCCAGGTCAGGCGGGGCGTATTTTGCCGACACGTCCCCTCGATCCGCTCTGGGCCGTTTTCTGCGTGGAGGTGAGGGCGCACGATCTCCATTGGCGTCGGTGAGAGGGGCGCCCGAGGGCTGAGAGTCGGGAGTGGACGGAAGGGAGGGGGAGTTGAGGCGGATTGACCGTTTAACGCGTTTCTTGACGCTGGTTGAAGGGGGTGTGGACGCGGTTGGCGTGGAAGACGAGGACGAAGCAACAGAAGCGACGTTCCATGCCGCTGTGAGACTCGAGTTGAGGGATGGAAGAGCCGACATGGCGGTTTGTCGTGCAGAAGGTGTAGAAGATGTGAATGGCTAATCGTCAACAAAAGTCCAGCAGCAGTCCAGCTTCAAAATTCCGGTCGAGCAGTGTCTTGAGCGGCGACTACCGCCATGTTGGTGGCAAACCGAGTGTGAAGACCTTGTCATGAGGCAGAATCCCTCCTCGACACTCGTTCTGGCAAACAGACCTGCTGCATGCAGACATGGCGAGAAATACATGATCATTTCAAGCAAGTCTTTAATGACTGCTTGAGCGGTGCGGAGCGGAGCCGCATGGCCTGGTTGGCGTGGTGACGCGACGGGCAATGGGTGGCAAATCCCTTTCGGGGACGCGTTTGTTTTTGCTTTGGAATGGAATGGGATGACTGGACATCGGGATCGCTGCATCTTTCATCTTTCTTCAATCACCTCTCACACCTACATCAACTCGCCCATACACCAATTGGAGCTTGAAGCACCGGTTAGCAGCACTCGACAACACACATAACGAATCTATCGATATGGCATCTCAGCAGCATGGACTGTACGGAGGAGAGGAAGTTGACGAGACCTTGATCATGGCTCCCCTCCTCGTCGAGAAGCTTCAGGTGAGTCCACTCACGATCCACAGCTACCTAGCTCCAACGACCCCTCCACTCCCTTCACACCTTTTGAGCGCTCCATCGAGTTTCCCCATTGGCTGCGTCTTTTCACTCCCTCGATTTCGCGCTGACTCTGTAGGAAGTCGGTATCCATGCGTCCGACACGAAGAAATTGCGAGAAGCAGGATATCATACCGTGGAAGCGGTCGCTTTCACACCGAAGAAGCAGCTGTGTACGGTCAAGGGTATAAGCGAGGCGAAAGCGGACAAGATCTTGACAGAGGGTGAGCACATCTGTCCTTCTTCCTCTTCAACGCGCCCTATTCCTCATCCTCCTTGATCCTTCGTGTGATAGCCCTCGTGCTGACGCTGGCAGCTTGTAAGATGGTACCGATGGGCTTCACCACGGCGACAGAGATACATTCCAGGCGGTCGGAATTGGTGCATATTACAACAGGAGCTTCAGGGCTGGACACAATATTAGGCGGTATGTCGGCCCAACTGCTCCGACATGATGGTAGAGCTGATGGATAGGCGGTGTGGAGACTGGAGCTATCACTGAGCTCTTTGGAGAGTTTAGAACGGGAAAATCGCAAATATGTCACACTCTCGCTGTGACTTGTCAGGTAAGTTGCCTGCTTGTTCCGATCTCCAGAATGACAGCTCATCTTCAGCTACCTGTATCCATGGGTGGAGGAGAAGGAAAGTGTCTCTATATCGACACAGAAGGAACATTCCGACCGATCCGAATGCTCGCCGTGGCCGAACGATTTGGGCTAAACGGGGAGGAGGTGCTGGACAACATCGCGTACGCCAGAGCTTACAACGCGGATCATCAGTTGCAGTTGCTGGTTCAAGCGAGTGCTATGATGGCCGAGTCGAGGTGAGTCATGGCACCACACAACCAAGGCAAAGACCTAGGCTAATGAGCAGATTCTCTCTGTTGATTGTCGACTCATGTACTTCGCTGTATCGAACCGACTTTTCAGGTAGAGGAGAGCTCGCGGCGAGACAGACGCATTTGGCCAAATTCCTCAGGACGCTCATGCGACTCGCAGACGAGGTGAGATGGCTGGTGCTCTTGGTTGCTGGGTCTTTGGCTGAAAAGACAGTTTGGGGTAGCGGTGGTAGTGACCAACCAGGTCGTCGCTCAAGTGGACGGAGGCATGTTCGCCGGATCAGACGCGAAGAAACCAATGTAAGCGCACCAAGCTAAAGTTGTAGTAGAAGAGGCTGATGTCGTAGCGGAGGAAACATCATGGCGCACGCTTCGACGACGAGACTGTCGTTGAGAAAAGGCAGAGGAGCAAGTCGAGTGTGTAAGATCGTGGACAGTCCTTGTCTGCCCGAAGCAGAGGCAATCTTCGCCATCAAGTGAGTTGCGATGTTCATTTATGGATCTAGGAACTAACGAGGCAGTGCAAACGGTATCGGCGAACCAGAAGAGCTCAAGGTCGATTAGCGCACTTTACCTGTGTGCGATTTGCTCTCTCTATATGTTGTTTCTCCTAGTCTCGGTTGTGACATGCACTTGATAGCGGGACTATTGAAAGCACAGAGTGGTCTGGTATAGAATTTGCTAACAAACGTATCGTCGATGCATAATCTATACGTCCGATGGTTTACTCTGCTGTATGCCCGTAGCGCTGTCTACTTCTTCTCGGCGATCGCACCGTCAATGGCGGTCCGCAACTCTTCGATCGTCTTTTTCGGATCCTTCGATCCAAAGACCGCCGTTCCCGCGACAACAACGTTCGATCCTGCCTGTCAGCACTTCACCATCTTCTTGTGTTGTCTGACTGAGGCGCAGGCGAAACGAGCGACGCACCGGCTTGAGCGCATTGACACACGTTGCCCGGTCCGACGCCTCCATCCACCTGGATGTTCTTCCCCGGAAACCTCTTTCGCAGATCCTCCACTTTGGGCAAACATTCTGGCATGAATTTCTGACCTCCTTGACCCGGCCTGACAGTCATGACGAGCAGCAAGTCGGCAGAGTCACCGAGGGATTGAGTGATAACAGATGAAGGGGTCTCGGGCGAGATGGCGAGGCCTGCTTTCAGGTTGTGAGAGTGGATGAGGTCGATCGTTTCTTGGTGCTTTTCTGGAAAGTTAGCCAGAACTCGATTCGGACGCAAAGAAGCACAGAACCGAGAGAGAGAAGACTGACCGGTCGCTTCGTAGTGGAAGGTGTAGGACTTCCCTCCAGCTTTCGCAATCTCCGGCACCCACTGATCGTCAGTCATGGCCCTTCTTCCACCTCCCCCCAAACATACGCAGGACGGAGGACACAACAACAGAAAAAAAAGAAAAATGCGATTAGCTCACCTTGGCAGGATCAGCGACCATCATATGACAGTCCATCCAGATGTCCGGGTTGTTTTTGTACACCCATTCGAGGATGGGTGCGCCCATCGTGATGTTGGGGACAAAGTTGCTACCTATCAGTTGGGCGCCTTCGCTTTGCAGTCTCGAGCCCACCCGTCCATGACATCTTTATAGTCAGCTCACCTCTGGATCTGGGTTCGTTCAGAAAGAGCGAGGATGCAATGCGGCGAGGTGTGGAAGGAAACAGACGGGGAAGGCACTCACCCATGTGCAGCCAGTCACAGCCGTTGTCAATCATCCGCCGACACTCGTCGCTCAGCTTCGACAAGTCGCTCTGAGATTAGTAAGAGTCCGCATTTCCTGTCAGACAATAAGATGTGTCTGTGAGACTCACAGCGAGGACAGAAGGGGAGATGATAGCTTTTGACATGGTGCGTAGAGGTATAGTCGAATGTCAAGATGGGAAGTTTGGGTAGATTGGCTGAAATGACGTCGAACCAAGCGAACTCAGACGGACTCGCCCTCGACGTCTGTTCCTTCACTTTGCTTTGCATCTTGAAATTTTCCAGCTCAACATGGCAGCATATCGGACTGGTAGCTCGGAGGCTAATGCAAAGCATTCCGGTCAGAAAGGGGCCATCCGACTGCGCTCGACATGAAAGGGGGAATGATCGTCGACTATAGGTATCGGCCTCAATGTTTGGGGTCTGCTCGATTTGCCTCGAGGTCGCCGACGTCCTGGTCCCGACATGCAGCTGTATTACTCTACATGTCTTGATTCATGTCTGACTGTCACCATGTTCGACTTTCAAACACCTCCCACATCCTCGTCTAGGTTCAGACCGAAAACCCATCGTGCTTCCAAAATGAAACCGCAGCCCTATACCTCTTCGTACATCAGCTTCGAATCGCTCGTTTCGCTGTGGCCTATGGCATTCTCGTTTGTGGGTCAGTATCCTATCGTCACCCAGGCGTTTTCTTTGATCGGTATACGATTCTTCTTCAAGTGGATCCTGCAATGGGTGGACGTCGTGGACGACGTGGTATATGGTGCGGCTTGTCCCTTTCTCCCTCTTACATGTACGCGTGCGCCCCGCGGTTGGATATCGTGGGTAGTGGCTGACGAGACAGGACGGGTGGCAACAGCAATGATTCGAGATGGAGACGTCTCATACCACTGGCTTCACCTCTGGCTGGCAACAAGGACATTCGGTGAAGCCAGAACTCACGTATCGACTTGGCTAGATGTGCTCGAATGTGTAGCACCGATGGGAATCGTCCCGCCATTGGATGTGGAGTTAACGACGAGGCCGTTGGTCCATGTGGTACCGGACACTGAGCGAGGAGCGCCAGGGGTGCGGCGGACCTCGACACTGAATGAAAGGCGGGCCATGGAGGGAGAAGACGTGCATGTCTATCCTGCTCCTGGTGAGTGAGGGGCGAACCAGGATAGTGTGACGGCCAGAGAGAGCTGACGAGCTAGAATCACCTATCAAGATCGTTTGGAAGGGGAGAACGCTTACATTTGTGTTGTTGAATACATACAGCCTCAAGACGGGCAGCTCCATCCGAGGCATTCGTCTCGAGTAAGTCATGCCCACCCAAATCGCCGCCGTAACTGCCTCCCGGGTCTATACAGAACTACAGAGCTTATGCTGACAAGCAGAACCCGATCTAGGAGCTGCGACCCCTTTCTCGCCCTTCTCGAAGAAGCCCGAACCGAATACAACCTAAAAAACCAGAACATCATCACGATCTGGGCAGCCGACGTCCGACAATGGTACAAGGTGAAAGTTCGCCCTACTCGACCATGGGATACCGTCATCTTGCCGAAAGAGATGAAGAAGGCATTGTTGGCGGACTGTAAGGAGTTCTTGGGGAAAAGGGAGTTCTACCGGGAAAGGGGTTTGCCGTATCGAAGGGGGTACTTGTTGTTTGGAGTTCCCGGGAGTGGGAAAAGTTCAACCAGTGAGTCTATGGCGAATAGATGAGGTAAACCAGCGCTTCGAGTTGATAAGCGGTTGCGGGCATTGCGACCGAGTTGAATCTTGATATCTATACGATCAGCTTGGGTGCAGGCGGGTGAGCCGGTTGTCGTACGCATACACCTGGACACCATGCTGATCATGGAGTATGACCGATGAGAGGCTTCTCAAGCTCATGGGCGAGGTTCCGCCCAACTCGCTGCTCGTCTTGGAAGACATGTGAGTCCGCACCACCTCGTTTACTCCCGCCATCCTGTATCACATTGGTCAGTGGTCGGATGGTCAGACTGACAAGCAGCGACTGTGCCACTGCAAAACGAAAGAAGAAATCTTCGAGCTCTTCTTCGACTGGCGTTTCACGGATCGGCGTCGTAGCTCCACCCGTCTCCCTCAGCGGATTGCTCAACGCGATAGACGGCCTTGCTTCGGCGGAAGGGAGATTGTTGTTCTGTACGACGAATTACCTGGATCGTATTGATCCTGCGCTTTCTCGCCCTGGTGAGCTGGACGGCGGGACTCGTATGGACGACGTGGCTGATGAGTCAGGCCGCTGTGACGTTTGGATTGAGTTTACCCATGCGTCAGAGGAACAGATATCTGTGTCTTTCAAGCACTTCTTCCGAGACTCGCCTTTCGACGTCTACTCTGGCTCGAAACCCGACTTTTCACCTGATTCGGGCGAGATGCCCGATGACATAATATTAGACAAAATGGAGGTAATATCACAGCCTGAACCTGGACCGTCCGGAAATAAAGTGATCGCCTGTTTAGACGACATGGCAGAGCGATTCGCAACCCATATCCTTCCAGGTACAGTGACCGTCGCCCAACTCCAAGGGTACTTTGTACGATACAAAAACGATCCGGCTGCCGCACTGAGGGGTGTGGAAAAGTGGGTGGCCAGTGGATTCGAACAGGGCACAGTGAGGCCTGTGATCATCTCCGGAGAAGGAGGCAAAAGTGGCAACTTGTTTCCTCTTGACAACAAGCCGATAGGGGATGTAGACGAAGAGGATAGAGGGGAAATCGGAAAGGGCATCAAGGAGGAGGTCAAGGAGGAGGTCAAGGAGAAAGTCAAAGAGGAATCAAAGGAGAATATTGAACAGGATATCATGGTCGAACGCTTTGCAGCTGAGGCTGATCCTGCGGCAAAGGAGGACATGGCCGCTGTAACCATGTTCGAGGTGGTGGAGAAGGACGAGGCGTAGGCGAAGATAGATCATGACTACCTACATGCATACTGTACTATATCCTTGGTCCTGCCCCTTGACGCTCACCATGATGAGGTGGACAACTACCCGGATAGTAATGACTAGTAGTGATGAGTGGAGGCGGTTGAGTTGAAATGTTCCCGTCGCGTAAACCCGCTCAAAGGAACGCCCGGCCAGGTCGCAGCTTACCTACCTTATAGTCGAACACATCACACACTCTTTCTTGCTCGACTACACCTTGACCTACTTCCCTCCACCGACATTGCAGCACAATTCTGCTCGCCTGTACTTCGATCGATACGGGTTGCAATCTTTCCTGCGGAACAAGCTTCGGACGGGACGATCAAACCGCCCCTTGTATCTCGGCCATTCCCCTCCCATAATCCCCTTTTCCTCCGGATTCTTCCCTTCACTCGTGTGCAGATCTGCGAGGGAGTCCTCTTCGACGAGCTCCTTTGATAAACTTGCGCTCTGAAAGTGGTATAGGAAGCGACACTCGACCAGCTTGGTATACGACCCCTTCTAGCTTTCATCCTCCGACAACTGCGCGCCCGACATGCGACCCAAGACTCTCGAAATTTCGTGTGTCCTCGCTTCCTCTCTGACCCCTGCTCCCAATCATCTTTCCTTAGTCTACTCTGTGGTGGTCTCTGTCCGCCTTCCATTACACAGCAGTCTACCAAGGTCGGCGCTGACGAGACAGGTGGCATGAGACGCAGGCGGTCTATTCGTGCGACTTTCAGCCCCTCCCACCTGTACAACTCAAACGCCTACTCGCCATTGCAAACGACGATGAAGAGGGCAAAGAAGGGAAAGACAAGGGACCTTTGATTGCTGGAGGAAGGCAGTATAGGCTAGCTACCGCAGGAGGCGACTCGAAAGTCCGAGTGAGTGATTTTGGATCAGACTTTACAAAGGGGACAGGAGCTGATTGTTCAGCTATGGATGATCCACCCCAATCTACCCAATCCAACAGCTTCGGCCCAATCAGCAGCGACCGGTCAGGAGTTTGTACCCCATCCACCAAGATCGGAATACTTGACGACGTTGTCCAAACACACGGCGCCGGTCAATGTGGTAAGATTCAGCCCAAACGGCCAGACTTTGGCGTCGGCGGGTGATGGTGAGTCGGCCATTATGCGCTTCAAGAGAGAGCCGTAGCTAATGTGACAGATGGCAATGTGATCTTGTGGGTGCCGTCAGATCGACCGAGCATCTCGTTTGGGGAGACTTCGAGCGATGAGCTGCCGGACAAGGAGTTTTGGAGGTTGCAAAAGTCGCTTCAGTGAGTGACTTGTGGTGGGCCACGGAAGGAACTTTTGCTGATGGGTAGGGTGACGACGAAACATGTGTATGATCTGGCGTGGTCGCCTGACGGAGAGTTCTTCATCGCTGGAACGACGGACAACACAGCTTCCATATGGAAGGCTTCTACAGGTAAGCCCATACATCCAGTCACCGGATAGAGCGCTGACGAAGCAGGAGAGTGCGTTTTCGTACTGAGGGAGCATCAGCACAATGTGCAAGGAGTGACTTGGGATCCTCTCAACGAGTATATCGCGACCCAGTCATCAGATCGGTATGTGCTACTTCATGATTGTTGCTAGTGCTGACCGGCCAGATCTGTCCATGTCAACACCTTTGCATTCAGAAACGGCGTACCCGAGAGTCACCCAGTCTCTCGAGCGAACCGCATGGACGTTCGGCAATCTCGAACACCGTCTTTCCCATCCGGCTCTCGACCCAATATGATTCGACGAGGATCTACAACATCGGAGACCGGTTCAGTCATCACGACCGCTTCCGAGCATACCGACCTTCACGCTGCTTTGTCCGCTGCTGCACCCATGACGCCAAGCGCATCCGTACCGTCCACTCCTCAGCCATCAACCGCAATGAACCCTCCTACTTCGAACAAACCTGGATCGAGACGATCTTCCTTTACCGGCTCGCAAGCCGCTGCTTCGCCTTCTTTGTCCGCCTCCACATTCCGAGGTCGAGCTGGACGATCCCCTTCGCCTATCCCGCCTCTGCCTGCTATTCGAGCACCGCCAACTTCGAGCCACGCTATCATGCAGACGCTATATGGTGATGAAGGAACGACAAGGTTCTTCCGGCGATTGACATTCTCGCCCGACGGCTCGCTGTTGCTCACTCCCGCTGGCCAGATTGAAGATCAGCTGTACAAGGGTTCGCCCATGATGACTCAACGATCGCTCTCGCACGACGGACCGGAGTCATCCGCATCGGCCATACCTCGACCCAAAAACGCCGAGGGAGCGGCAAAAGTGTTGGGAGAGAATGGAAAACCGACAGTGTACCTGTACTCAAGAGCAAATCTGTCGAGGAATCCCATTGCGCATCTGCCAGGACATAAGACGCCGGCTACGGCGATTCGGTTCTCGCCTGTGTTTTACGACCTCAGACCGGCTATGTCAGCGGGCGCGGGTGGAACTGAGCCGAAGCAGGTCATTTTGGACAGGTCGGACCCGGAGCCCGTTCAGGTGAGCTTGTCCATGCCGCCTCCGCCTTTACCTGCCAAAGAGGAGAAGGACGATTCGAAAGACGCCAAAGACGCCAAAGAGGACAAAGATGGCCGGGAGAAGAGCTTGGGCAGTGTATTTGCGCTGCCTTATCGGCTATTGTACGCTGTGGCGTGTCAAGACTCGGTGTTACTGTACGACACGCAGCAGAGTGGACCGATTGCAGTCTTTAGAGGTCTGCACTACGCTGGGTTTACCGATGTTGCTTGGTGAGTAGAGGCTCCTTATGCTTCATGTGGTGTCGAGCTGACAAACAGGTCTCCGGATGGACAAGCTTTGATGCTGTCGAGCTCGGACGGTTACTGCTCGATCGTGGTGTTTGACTTGGCCGAGCTGGGTACCGTTCACCCGACTCAGCAACATCACCGACAACTCGCCGCTATCGCTCAATCGCACTCTCACTCTCAATCCCATCCCCACTCGCACATCCACCAGTCTACATCAGCTGCCTCCACGCCGATGCCCCACTCTCCTGCTATCTCGACAATGCGACATTCACCAGCACCCGCCAGATCCGAGCGAGAAGGTTCCACATCGTCCAGCATCGCTCCGCCTCAATCGACTTCGCTGCCTCCGCTGTTTATGCCCCAAGGCGCGACCTTTGTGCCGCCTCCAAGCTCGGTCTCGAGCAACAGCAATGCCGATGTGGTACCGTATACGCCAGGAGAAGAGAGCGAGAAGGATTCCAGTAGTGTCAAGGTCAGGACGGGGAGGTCGGAGTCGGAAAGCTCGGCGAGTGTGGCGGGAGGACCAGGGGCGGGTCTCGGTCTAGGTGTGCAGGAGAAGAGACGGGATGAGGAGAATGACGGTGAAGAAAAGGAGGGAGAGGCGCCGAAGAAGAAGAGGAGGGTGGCTTTGACGCATCTTGGTCAGGACTAGGCGGCTGCATGGAGTCACAGGTGGATCCAAGGGGGATAGGGTGAGAGATTTGGCTAGCTCAATCTTCTCGCGCCGTTCTGTGGCTATTGGAAAGGTTTCTAGAGCGATACATTAGTCTTGTAAAGATACCATATAGGCAAGGAGCTCCCATGCACACATATCATAGGCCAGGCGCATAGCGATAGCGTCGATTACTACGAGTGGGGGCCAGGAATATCCTGCCAGGTATTTATCTGTTTATGGTTTATCCGAAAAGTGCCACACTCGACGATTCGGCTGCTTGCTTGCCATGTCCATCTAGAGTACAACTCGCCCTATGTCAACTATATAACACCCTTGCCGACGAACCTTCGTTCTTCCCTTTCTTCTTCACCTTCTCACGCACGGCCAACTGTGCAAGGAAGCTGGAAGGAGATATGTCGGATCGATCAGCGAGTCGGTCGAGGTCTGCCTCGCCGGCGGATGTCAAGAGCTCGCCAAAGGAGGAAGATGTCGACGAGCAAGATCAGAAAGACGAACGCGTAGCGGGTCGAAAGAGGGTGAGTGGGTTCTTGTGCTTTGAGCGTCGAAAGCTGACAGATAGGCTCGGGATGATGCAGACAACGACGGTAGGTTTGACAGACGTCGTGAATTGTAAGATGTGCTGACGGGGTAGAGGATGAAGGTCAAGAAGAAGGCGGAGCGAAAGGCGGACAGGGTGAGGGCGCAGAAAATGAGGATGTAGATGACGAGGCGGACGAAGACGCGGATGAGGATGAAGACGAAGATGAAGACGAGGACGAAGATGACGAAGAAGACGAGGAGGATGAGGACGCTCCGGCTGATGGTGAGTTTTGGGACGCTTGCTATCGCTAGGTTTCGCAATGAGCTGACTGTCCTAGGTGAACGAAAGAAGAAGGTGAGGGGGCTGGAAAGCGGAATGCTAGAGGGAGAAAGGCGCTGACGAGTAGAGGAGAAGAAAGTCGAAAAAGTATAGGTTCTTGGATGTCGAAGCCGAGGTCGACGACGAGGATGAAGAAGACGACGAGGCGGATGACTATGGAGATGGTGAGTCTACTTGCTAGCTAGCAGATCCTTCGAGTCCGTGTACTGATGCCATAGTGGCCGACTTTATCGACGAGCGGCCCGGAGATGAACCTGTGACGCAGGACGACACCGCCCATAGACGACTCGACCGTGCTTTCGGAAGAAACGAGCAGGAGAGCGTGGAGGATATCGTGCAGAGATTGAAGGAGAGGCATGGCAAGATGGCAGGAGCAAAGTACAACGCCGACACGGATGCGGTACCACAGCGACTGCTCATGCCCGGTGTCAACGATCCCAGTCTCTGGACTGTCAGGTGCAAGGTGAGTCGGGAGTTGATGGGAAGCGTATAATAAGGCTTACGGTGTAGCCTGGACAGGAGATGAGAATCGTCAGCTCGGTTTTCCGACGTGTCTTTGAGAGCCAATACTCGGCCAACCCCATCGAAGTCGGCTCCATCTTCTATCGAGACTCTATCCCTGGTATCCTCTTCGTCGAAGCTCGACAATCCGCCGCCGTCAACTCCGCACTATTCGGTATTATCGGAGTCTTCATGATCCGCGGAGTGACGCTCGTTCCCATTGAGGAGATGGCACCGTTGTTGAAGATCAAGGCGAAGAAGGTGGAGTTGAAAGAGGGACAGTGGGTCCGGATGAAGCGAGGGAAATATACGGGCGATTTGGCGCAAGTGGTGGATATCGATCAACTCACCAACGGAGTCGTCGCTGTCAAGTTCATCCCTCGGATCGACCTCACGCCGAAGGAGAAGAAGAGGGAGAGAGCGGCTGCCAATGGGGGGAGGATAGCGGGTGCTCGACCTCCTCAACGTTTGTTTGCGCCCGACGACGTGAGGAAGATTTACGGTCGAGGTTCGGTCCGACCGGGAAACGGGCGAAACATGTTCTTCTTTGACAATGACGAATACGAAAACGGATTCTGCGTCAAGGAGATCAAGTTTACATTCATCGCGACGGAGGATGTCAAACCGACCCTAGAGGAGATTTCCAAGTTTCAAGGCGAAAAGCAGGCGACGGAGAATTTCGATCTGTCGACGATTGCCGATGCGAACAAGAATCTCTTGGCGTCTATTTTGTTCCCTGGCGACAAGGTCGAAGTGTATGAGGGAGAACAATTGGGCTTGTACGGGTTGATCGAGACGGTGACAACGGAGATTATCTCGATCAAGGCGGAGGGAGGGGAAATACATGGTCAAACGGTCGAGGTGGCGGCAAAGAGCGTGAGAAAGAGATTCGAGGTTGGAGAACACGTCAAAGTGCTCGGAGGGAAGAATACGGGAGCGAGTGGGATGGTTGTGGAGATGAAGGGAGATGTGGTGACGTTGATGTCGGATCAAGGGGAGCAAGAGGTCAGTCGGCATGCACAACAAGGTTGCACAAAGCTGATCAGTAGATCAAAGTGTTCACAAAGGATATCAGGAAAGCGGGTGACATAGCGATCAGTTCGACATCAAACGCCCTGTTTGATCAACATGATATGGTCATGCTTGAGTAAGTCACCCGGATCTCGGGTTGAATCTCGCTGACAGCTAGCACTGCTACATCTGGTGTTATCGTCAAAATTGAGGGTGCACTGCTGCGAATCCTCGATCAGAACGGAGCGATCCGTCTTGTCAGCCCGAATCAAGTCACCGCTCGACGCGAGAACAAGGCGTATGCTGTTGCGACCGACTCGCAGAGCAGCGAGATGAGAGTCGGAGACTTGATGAAAGAGGTCGAGGGAGAGGTGAGCTTCTGGTCATCGATGTGTACTGACACCCAGATGCGACAAGGAGAAGTGCTCAACATCTTCCGATCGATCTTTGTCTTCCTGCACAACCGAGAATACGCAGAGAATTACGGTGTGTTCGTGGCTCGTGCTCAGTCCCTCGCATTTGTCACTCCTAAATCCGCTTCGAACGATTTGGGCAAGCTCAACCCCGCTCTTCAAGCTCAACTACCCATGGGAGGAGCTAGTCTCATGCCGCCACCTATGGTCAACGCCAACAAGAACAGACTGGTCAACACACTGGTCGTCATCGTCAAGGGTACGAACAAGGGGTTGATGGGTGTCATCAAGGATGTCTTGGGTCCGAGTGCAAGGGTGGAGCTAGCGACGAACAACAAGGTGTTGACTATCAACATGGCCATGTTGAAGAAGAAAGAGTAAGCCCTGCTTGCCGTCTATATTGCTTACGGTTCAGTCCAAAAACCGGCATCACCTATCCCTTGGACCCGGGTGGCTCGGGAGGCTTTGGCGGGTCAAGCGGAGGAGGGTATGATCTTCCAGGATATGGCAACGGGTCGATGGGTGCACCTGGCGTGAGTCCAGTCCGTTCCTGCTGCACCGTCTACTCTTGCTTATGACAGGGCGGAGCTACACCATATGGAGGAGCGATGGGAGGTCGGACACCTGCTCCGCGAGCTGGGCAAACGCCCAATCCTTACGGTGTGAGTGTAGTTCGTAGACTTGCAGAGGATAAACTGACCAGTAGGGCGGTTTCGCAGGAGGCAAGACACCGAATCCATATGCTGGCGGTGGAGGAGGCAAGACGCCTGCGCCTTCGTTTGGCGGCGGTGGAGGAGGTGGAAAGACGCCTGCTCTTTCCTGGGCCGGCGGAGGAGGAAGAACACCTGCACCGAACTATGATGGAGGGAGGACACCTGGTTGGGCTGGTGGAAGTGGAGGAGGGGGAAAGACCCCTATGCCGTATGGGAATGGAGCTGGAGGGAGGACACCTGCTCCCCATTTCAGCGAGAGTGGACCGTCCCGCGTGAGCAAAGACTTTCTCATACAGCCATAGAGCTTGAGCTGACTGTGCAGTCCACGGCACCAATATCGGCTCCGACACCATACGGTGGTGCTCCGACGGTTGCTGCCAGCGCACCGACGCCCGCTGCTTTGTCCAACCCTTATGCCGCGCCTACGCCATACGGTGCACCGACACCTTTCGCAGCGCCTACTCCCGCACCAAATGCCATCTCAGCGCCCACACCTGGCGCTGGATTCGGGGCAAATGCTGCTCCAACGCCTTACGCTGCGCCAACACCATATGGTGCTCCCACGCCATACGGTGCAGCCTCGAATGGCGCTCCTGCTCCTATCGGTATACCTGCTGGTCTACCCTACGACTGGATCCTCGATTTCCGAAACGTCATTGTCGAGGTCGGCCCTTCAAGTCTACCAAACACGAGAAACCCTCGACATTTCCAACGGGGCGCTCACGATGGCAAACGATTCGGATTGGAGGATATCACCGCCACGTCGGGTGTCTGCAGTTCCATCGACGATCCGTCAGTCAAGGAAGAGATTTTGGCCGAATACTGCAGGCCCGTCAAGCCGGATGCGCCGGGTCAAGTGGTCGTTGTCATCACCGGAGAGCAGGGACATCAAGGTAGGCAATGTACGACGAGCTACTTGAACGAAGGGTCGTGGATGATGGAGATGGACGCGAATGATATGACGCCCATGGTCATACCGGAGGAGGCATTGTGTAGGATTTGGAAGCATTAGCGAGGACTTGAGAGGAGCACATCATGCATCAATCCTGTCATGAACATCCACGCAATCGTTGTGTCCCCGGGGCGATGTCTCTGAGTACGCATGGCTACCACGATCATTCATGGCCTATCTGTGGGTCGAGTTGAGCTTTTGGCGCCGCGTCATTTTGGTCGCCAAGATGTGAGAATCTCGACGACCGACAATCCAGTCGTTTGATCTCACCTCCTACCATCGACTTGCTTTTCGCGTTGGTCTTAGATAGACTTGCAGGGTGTCCCAGTCGCTCTGAAGCGCTTCTCGACAGTCTGTCATGTCGACAATAGTGGAATCCCGAGCGAGAGGATCATACACCCCCGTCGACTGTCCTCAGTACGCTGCTCCTCTTCAACAACATGTTTTGCCGGATGCTGACTTGACAGATGTAAATCTCAACAAGAGTACATTGTCCCTCCGACATTCATTGGGACCCTCCGAGTCCGATGCGGCCAGTGAGTCCAACCAAGATTCCAGTCACTTCACTCGTAGAGCGTCGCTGATGGCAGATGCAAATCCTTCTTCAACCACCCTCAACCGAAACCGTCCACCGGTTCTTCCGCCAGCGCCAATGCCAACGCGGGAGCTAGCTCGAGCAGCTCTCGGACTGCCATGTCGAGTGGGAGAAGGATAGGGTCGGACAAGAACCCCTTGGATATGGCGTATTATGATGTGTTGGGTGTGGACAGTCAGTGCACGCTCGACGAGATCAAAAAGGCGTATCGAAGATTGGCCATCAAGGTGAGTCGACTGCACTTCTGCTCATCCCAGGCTATAATTGATGTATAGCTGCACCCAGATAAGAATCGAGATGATCCAGATGCAGAGGAGAAGGTAGGTTTTGGACCCTCGCTCGGAACTCGAGCTTGTGTTGACGTCAGTTCAAACAAATCGCCATTGCCTACCAGGTGCTCTCCGACCCCGAGCTCCGGCACAAGTACAACGAGTTTGGACAGAAGAATGGAGGAGGTATGGCAGAGCCTGCTGGTGGGTTCCAAGATCCCGAAGAGGTGTTTGGCAAGATGTTTGGCGGAGATCGATTCGAAGAGCTCATCGGGACAATCAGTATAGGTTTGTCGACATCACGATTTCCTCAGGAACGTCATGCTGATGGTCCTTTAGGTAGAGACATGAAAGATGCTTTGCAGAATGAAGGGGAGGTCGAGGAAGAGGAGGAGATGATCATTGGGCCAAACGGGAAACCGACGCTCTCGCCCGCGGCTCTACAGAAGCGTCAAGCTAAAGAACGAGCCAAGTCTGAAGAGGTTAGCAAAGATTTGCCTAGAGTGCGAAGGATTCGGCGCTGACAATTTGTAGAAAGCTCGTCAGAGAAGGGAAAGGGTGGACAAGCTCGTTGCGAATCTCGTCAACAAGCTGGCTATCTTTACAGAAGCTGCAACGAATGACCGAGACAAGCCCGTCACCGACTCCTTCAAGGTGAGTCGTACTCCGATCGAGCAGTCGCTGACGTGTAGACCAAGTGCAAGCTGGAAGCCATGTAAGGCGCGAAAAGCTCGTGATGATCCAGCTGACATCCCAGGGAGTTGCAAGAAGAAAGCTACGGTGTAGAACTCCTCCATGCGATAGGACGAGCATACCAGGCCAAGACCTCGCAACACATGGTGAGCTACACCTGATTCGAAATACACAAGGCTAACAGGCAGGCATCATCGCAATTCGCGCCATTGGGCTGGTTCCACGGTGCCAAGAACAGCTTCAACGTTGTCACCGACACGTCAGTTCTCCCTCTCTCCCGGACATTCGATGGCGTGTGGCTGACCATGTAGCGTCTCGACACTCCGCTCTGCTCTGGAGCTCAAAGCGATATTTGACAAACTCCAAGCAGCCGAACATTCCGGTCTACCACCGGAGGCGCTTCGTAAACTCGAAGAACAAGCTTCCGAGCAGGGACTGAGAACACTTTGGAAAGGGGCCAAATTGGAGGTGGAGAGCGTGGTCAGGGAGACGGCGGACAAGGTGTTGTCTGACCCGAGTATTACGCCCGAGAAAAGGCATCTCAGGGTTGTTGCGCTGGGCTACATGGCAGAGGTATGTCGTGGTTCTGGTCGAGTGTAGCTGTGGACTGACGAGCCTAGGCGTTTCTGGCGGTGCAGAAGGAAGAAGAGAAGAAGGACGATTTTGTCAAGGTCGAGACGCCTGCTTCGAGGTCAAGAGACGAGAAGAGTGGTGTACCGCCTCCTGCTGTCCCGCCTAGACCCGATCAACGACCCAACGCTCCGCCGCCGATGCCGCAACGACCGTAGAGGGGTAGAGGGAGATGTGCAGAATAATCGATGTCAAGGCCACGAGTGTCTTTTATATTGTGTGACCTGCCAGGTGCTCGATGATTGTATGCATCTGTGCAGTGCGTGATCGGTCTAAACAACCTGCTCCTCTTCGAACAATTCGTCGAGGTCAAGACTGATAAAGAATCCCTCCCAAATATCATCATCGCCCTCTTCGTCTGCCCATTCCCTGGCAGCCTCCATCATACGTATCGACCGGATCTCGTCTGTCTCTCCGACTTCGTCCGGTGACACTGATACTCCAGTTTGCTGGATCGACCCGATAGGCGGTATGTATGGCTCCGGATGGCGGGGAAACGAGTCATCGGGCGTCAAGACGTCTATATCGACATCCTCCTCCAGGTCTTTTCGCCTGGACAGTTCCGTCTCGTCTTCCTGTTCGTCAGATCGCAAACGAGGAGGTAGCCAGGGAGAACTGACCAGATCGAATTCGTCTTCCCTCTCATCGTATTCTACGTTCTCTTCCAGCTCTTCGAACCCAGGTGCGAAGGCCGCCCAGTTGTCGGGCGAGCTGATCTGCCAGAGATGTATATCACCTGATGTCGACACCGACGCAATGAGCGGTCTTGTCGGGTGCCACTGACTGTCAGCTCGGCACCTGTCGACGAGCTACGCGATAGACTCACGTCGCTGTCGATGAGAGACTCCCTGGGCCCTTCCAGAACCTTCTGCAGCGTTCCAAACGCCTGATCCCAGATGAACACGTTATGTGCCATCTTGTGTCCTGCTCCGCCCATCACGTAGTCTCCATCGCCGGAGAACCCGATCGAGTGCCATGGCGTACGGTTGACAGAGTCTTGCAGCTTATGCGTAGGGTTCAAGAGGCCTGTCAAGGGGTGTACAGTGAGGGTTCGAAGGGCTCGGTCGTTGCAAGAAAGTATCATGTTCCTGCTCCTCAGCAAGGGATTGTGGTCCGAAACGGAAGAGTCGGTGGGAGCAAGAGAGGGACGGGACGTACTGTCCTCTTCGGTCAAAACCTATTTGTCGTATAGCAGAGGTGGCTACCTTGTATCGGTGTATTACCTGTCCGTCAGCGTGACCAGGTGGTGGGTTGGTGGGTGGGCTTACTTGACGAGAGACCGGGTCGAAGACTAGCAGCTCTCCTTGTGTAGATCCGGCATATATACGAGATCCACAAGGAGACCATGCAGCGCATCCTAGAGTTGCCCTGTCATCAGCATAACCTCGCACTCTTTACATTAGACTTACACGGCACGTTCGGGCTGCTCGACTTCCATATCCCCATCTCCGTTCTCGATCGGCAGATCTGGCAATACATCCTCCATCTGAAGCTTCCCTCCGCCTTTCCTCAAGTCGACCAGGATTACCTCATTTACGCTGAGAGAGACGAGAAGGATCTTGGAGTTTCGAGGGTGAAATCTGACATCGGACACGGGGGCTTCGAATCGTATTGTTTGAATTCGAGCTGTCGAGGGTCCGGCACTGCCAGACGGTCGAGGAAGAGGAGTAGACGGCTGGACAGTGGAGTTGGGGAGCACGGAGAGATCCCATATGATGACGGTAGAATCTGCTGATCCTGTAGCTAGATACCTATTATGTCTCGACCACCTGTCCCCCCCCGTCAGCGGTTGGTGAAGGATGGACGAATCGATATGGGACATACGATACACCAGTGATGGTCTTGACGTGACCTTCGAGTATCCGTATCAAGCCTCTCGTCTCGACAGACCATATTTCGACGATACCGTCTGATCCGCCTGATGCAATGTAATGTCCTGCAAAGGGACCGGTCGGGTTGAACTTGACTCGAGAAGAGGACGAGGTGAGGGTCGAGTCGACAGCTTCGGGGAACTTTTGAGCGAACGGATCTACACGATTAGCATGACTGTGATGATAGGGTCGGGTTCGATGCTGACCCAGTAGTTGCTGCATCGCAGCGAGCAGAGCAGAGAGAAAGGACGATGAATGTAGAGGTAAGGTGGTACTCGTAGATTGATTTGTTGTTGAACTTTCTGAAACGCGTCGACTGGACTTTGGCAATTCGACCTTCATCGACCACCTCTTGACCTCGACCTCGACCATCGACTATATCAAACTTCTTGCTCGCGGCTCACAAAGACCTTTCAGACCTTGCATGGTGAAGCCT
>JALPCD010000158.1:0-21776 GCA_026538415.1 Cryptococcus sp. GC_Crypt_1
CGGGCAGACACACAAAGCCTCCCGTAGAAAGCTGCGCCATCTTCAACTTTCTCTACACCGTCAGCGCACGTGGCCCTCTAAGGTAATACAACTTGACTCACAGCATGCATACTCTCGGTGACTTGCATCGTCAATCGTCCATCAACGTCGTCTTCCAGCAGGTCGTTTCCTTTTCCTTCTTGGCTCTTTATGAAATCGCCTGGCACAGCGCTACTGGAGTCGCCGTTGGTACTATTAGAGGCTGGGGCGGGGGTACGCTCCGATGCGCGAGCTACAAGAGCTCGAGGGAGGACACCGTGCACGTAGCCTCCAGCTTCGACGGCAGATTTAGATACCACTCCTGCCCAAATTAGCGGTCCAATACCGGCTAGAGGGGGAATAGGAGGTCAAGAGACTGGAGACTTACCCATGATACCACGCCGTCCGCCTCCATAGACAAGAGGGATCTTCTCCTTTGCTAGAGCCTGACCCACAGCTTCAGCAGCTTTGGTATAGATCGGCGAAGTCCCGGGAGATGACCCGCAGCTGACCGTAAGCTTTACTTGTCCCGAAGAAAAATGAGTTCAGGATAGACTACAGGGGAGAGAGGAAGACTCACAAAACGCAGACGGGTTTGTTGAGCCCTTGATCCGACGGGAAGGGAGTTTCGGGCGACATGTCGCGTGCGGAGTGATCAGACCGATCTCTGCAGGCAGGGGATAAACGATGTAGAGGAACAAAGAGATGGTGCTTGATCTAATCCGTGTTGAACAGATCGAAGACGAGTCGATGAATTTACATGACATGACCTCAAGTACGCTCGATTGAACCGAACCATTTCGACCGAGCTTTTCTTTGTTGTTGCACCATCATTGCTTTATACTGCAACCATGTTCAAGAAACGCTCAAGGCCAGCATCTGTACGGGACAAGTTGGCACCTGAGGAGGCTGAAAAGGAGAAGGACGAGGTAGTCCAAGCTCCAGTCGAAGAGAAGGGCGATGGAGAGGACGATGAAGAGATTGGGTGGGTTTTCTATAATCCCTCTGGCCATCTTTCGCCAAAGACGTGTTGCTGGAACTTTTCAGAGTCCGGGAAGTGCGCTGTGCTGACTATCAGGCAAAGCATAGAAGAGCTAATACTCCTTCGGAAGCTGCGCAAGTCGAAGCAAGGGATCAACTTGGAAAAGCTCAACAGGGGCGAGGTGAAGAAGCACAAGAAAAAGGAACCCGAGATTGACATGAGCCAATATGGGCTACATCCGTCAAAGCGCAATGAGGAGCACGAGTGAGTCGCCTTCATCTGTTAGGTAAAAAAGTGCGGGAGAGCGGAGCTGATGTGCAGCGAGTTTGAGGATGAGAAAGAGAGGTTGAAGCGGCTTGTGAGAAACAACAACTTTACCCAGCAGACCAATGCACTGGACGTCGACAAGCACATGTAAGGCACTCTCTCCGCAAATCCGTACTATCGGGTCGAATAGAAATTGATGGGCTTGCGCTGATGAATAGGGTAGCATATATTGAGAAGGAGATGGAGAAGCGTCGAGGCCAAGCAGAAGCATCTGCTGCTCAGGGAAAGCCGGAGCCTTTCGACCCTCAAGCAGAGCTGTATCGCCTAGCCGAGAGATACAAGCTGGATCTCGAGGCCAAGGAGGATAGCGATGAAGAAGGAGACGTGACGAATTCGATGGGGATGTTGACGAGTATACCCGAGTTTGATCTCGGCATGGAGTGAGTATTGCAATGGGCATGCGCAGCGAACGGCTGGGTGGGTGCTGACAGGGTAGGAACCGACTGAAGAATATTGAGAAGACGGAAAAGGCAAAGAGGGAAATGGTCCAGGCTAGGCAGGCCGGGTCGGTGCAAGAGGGATCAACGAGGAAGGCGCCGGAGGATGAGGATTACGCTTCAGCGAGGTGTAAGTGGTCCGGGCTTGGGCGAAGGCGAAGGGAAACTACAAGCTGACCACACTTTGACTACCTCACCTCCTGCTCGCCCACTCTCTCTCTCTCTCGCTCAAAAAAAACTTGCTGTTACAGTCTTCCGATTCGGGGACCATCGCAAGGTCGCTTCAGACGCGCACGCCATCGAAGACGCCAAAAGGGAAGCGGCGGGTCTCCCTCCGGCGACCAGAGCACCTCGAGGAGATAGGCCGCAAGCTGCAACAGACGAGCAGGCGTATGAGCGGTTCAAGAAACGGTCAGTCGGAGTCTTGACCGGTGGTCCATAGCTGACGACCAGTATACGACGATGATTACCCGTTTTGCCCACATTGGCTTCCTCCCTTTGCATCTTTCCCCTTGCATTCCTAACAGCATAGCACCTTTCAGCTGGACACTCCGTTGTATACACAATTAGTACCCGATGCATATCTAGTTCGTTGCATGCCAAGCTGTGGTCTCTGGCTGTTTTTCCAGCGTGAGAGGGGATCTCGGTCGGATTTCCAATCTCCCGACGAGAATAAGGCAGACTCGCCAGCAATAAGGCAGAATTCAATCATTTATAAGGCATTTTCAGTCTCATGTATGCCAATCCGCCCTGTCCAACCACCGTCGAGGTCGAATAATTCTCGCGCTTTGGCAAATCGTACATGGTCCGACTCGACTATTCGCCCTCGCACAGGCTATTTGGCAAATAGCTTGAGAAGAGAATTCGAGCTATAAAGGGCGGGTGGGCAGGTTGGAGGAACCCATCGACACACCTCTGCGCCCACCAATTTTTTTGAGACTCGCAAACATGGCTGGAATCGACAGACGACAATCGGAGGAAGATATTGAGCTCGAGTTGCGGTCTGTGAGCCGCTTGGGGAGGAATGTGGAGCTACCTTCTGTGGATAGAGGATGGGGAGCTTGGTCTTACCTCGCTGCCGCGACGGGTCTCGAGGTGAGTGCCTCGTCTCTACTGCTGGCATATGGGCTGACGACACAGACACTAGTGTGGGGTATGTCAATGCAGATAAGGATGGAGGACGTACGCTGATGGCAGGCTTCACCAATTCGTACGGAGTCTTCTTGAAGTTTTACCAGGAGAAATACGGAGGCTCATCCCTCGCGATAGCCGGGACCGTCGCAATGGTACGTTGCACCCAAACTACTTGACTCACAGGAGAATATCGCTGATCGGTATCAGGGAGAAATGTACCTTCTCTTGCCTCTTCTCACTTTTATCCTCGGCAAATACCCGCGATGGAGACCAACCAGCATGTGGGTCGGATTAGTCCTCATGGCCGCGTCGTTTGTCGGCGCTGCACTGTCAAACTCGGTGAGTTGGGCTCTTGAGAAGTATGCTAATTAACAGGCATCCGGTATCGTAGCTACTCAAGGAGTTCTGTATGGAATAGGTGCTAGTGAGTCTTCCTCTTCATGCGGGACGTCACACTGATCCTCAGCGCTGCTATATTGTCCGACCACCGCCTACATGTGAGCACGTCTCGACGAGTCGAGCTAAATGGCAGGTTCGAGTGGTTCCAAGCACGTCAAGGGCTCGCTGCTGGGATCCTGTTTAGCGGGACAGGCGCAGGAGGGTTGTTCATGCCATTCATCTCGTCTGCCCTCCTCAACAGATATGGTCAACGCACCGCCCTTCTCTCCATCGCAAGTCGAATCTCTCCCCATCCGGCTCATATGCGATATTCTGACACGTAGGGCATAGCATATACCATTCTACTCGGCGCTCTTATCCCTTTCATCCGACCTAGGCTTCCTCTGCCTAGCAGTACCGCTACACAACGACCCAAGCTCAAAATGGAATTCATGTCCGACCTTCCGTTCTGGTTCCTCTTTCTGGGCGTCATGTCTCAAGGTCTCGCAGCTTTCATGCCGGGAACATATCTTCCTGGTCAGTTGTCTCACTCCCACCTCATGACGGAGCTAATGTGTAGCATACGCCAGTGCATTACACCTGCCGGACAGCGTCGGAACGCTCTCGGTAGCGCTGATGAATCTCGCTCGAGTCCCCGGGCAGGTCGTCATAGGCTACGCGTCCGACAAGCTAGGCGTACGGACATTGATCATCTTCATGGCCTTCGCGTCTGGGTTGAGCGTGATGACCGGGTGGGGATTGGCGCATGATACAGGAGGCATCATCGGTTTCGCCCTTGCATTCGGTAGTTTTGCAGGAAGCTACACCGCGCTCTTCCCTCGGCAAGTCAATCCCTTTTCCAGTAGCCTTGTGCTGACGTATAGATTCATCTCTGCCATCTCCCGTATGTTCTCCAGTCTGACCGACAAAGCGATAGCTGACAGATAGACGACGACCCGCATCTCCGCGCAATGCTCTACGCGCTATTTTCCTTTGCCCGAGGTGTAGGTTCCATAGCTTCTGGGCCACTCTCCACAGCCTTGTTACGAGGGTCGAAAGGGTCGAGCAGTATACATCTCGGAGTGGCCGGATGGGGTGGCTTGATCCTCTGGACAGGGGCGGGGATGTTATTTAGCGGGATTGGAGCTGGATATAAAGGTCTGAAGAGTTAATCTTTTGTGCAGAGACCATGTAAACAATGCGATCACTCACCAAAGCCCGCGGCTCGACTTGCTCATGGTCTGTTGTGACGGTTTTATACGAGCTTGCCTCCAGAGGTGACCATTCCTGCGGCTGCTCGGGCTGCTTTGACGTGGAAATCGCGTCCAGAGTTGCGAGCTGCCAAGAGGGATATAGCCAGGCAAGAAGCGACAAAGGCGGTACTAAACGTCAGATATACAAGTAGCGAGCCATAGCGATCGACGAGAGGATGTCTCGTGGAAGACTAGTCCGGGAAAAGGGGTCGTAGAGGGGTCGAAGAAGTAAAGACATACAACTTGTAGAATGTCACTCGAGAGACTTGTCGTTCCTCCTCTGATGTCCTGGACGACGCAAAGATAGCTGCACTGTCAGCTGATGCCTTGGCCGGATGGGTCTCTATCAGCTCACATCGTAGATTCGGCAGGGCCATGTCGAGGTTGGTGAAGGGATGGTGACGATTGGATGAGGTAGAGAGGTGTGGTCGAATGTCAACCTCAGGATTCGGTTTCATGTTGCATTTCAACCTCATCCCTCTCAGTCGACCCTCACCGCTTCCATATCGTCTTCACCCCTCGACAGTACTTGGACGACCGATAAATGCTCAGGGTCCCTGAGAAGAGGCGTACCGACACTCGATATGATCTAGGATGCATGTCATTCCAATCCGTTACCCCCGAATCTCTTAAATATCCTTTGGCTTCGCAATCCCGAGAATTCAGATCCCCTTGATGGCATTCGATGTTACAAGGGATACGCTCTCACACAGATGATTTTAACCCAACAGTCATCAAGAGGATGTTACTCTTCTAGTTGTTTGTAATCTGTCTTGTCGTCAGAACGACGAACGGCGATGAAGACGTCGACTTTCGTCTACTTTGCTGTGGCAGCGGTACCGTCAATCTTTGCAGCAACAGTAAGCCTGTCTTTGACTTCCTTCCGAACGAACATTAATTGACGGCATAGCTATGTGAGAGGAGGACAAAGGTGCTCTCCTCCGTCAGCCCATCGTCGACAGTGGTTGGGTCCAGTCAGACTTTGTCGACCGGCTCGAGCAGCATCACCTCTGCCAATGCCGCGTCGTCGAGCAAGACTTCTACGGGCGAGAAGGCCAAGATTCCTCTCGGAGCGAAGATCATCGACCACCTCAGCTGGCCCGGACCTGCTTCACCTGAGATCACGACGGACTCCAGGTTGAGCATTGATGCTGGAGTGTACCTGGTCGACCTAGATGGCACGGACGAGGCTCAGATGTGGGTGGTCTTGGGAATTCGGATGCTGATGTCAGAGCAAAATACCAGGTGGATGGGAAGATTGTACTGTGCTACTTTTCTGCTGGCGGATGGGATGTCAACAGGTGAGTCTACTTGTCGAATGGACGCTCATATCAGGCTCGACTCGCTAGACTACGATCCAGCTTGCGTCTGCGGCGGCACCTTCACAGAGGACGGTTGCTCTACAATTGACAATAAACAGAAAGGATGGGACGCGTGGTGGGTCGACATACACTCTCCGACTTGTCGAGCGAAAGCGGAAGGTATCATGAAGGCTCGATTCAAACGGGCTGCCGACAAGGGGTTTGACGGGGTCAACCTGGATAATATCGACAGTGTAGGTGGAGCTTGCTTGACAAACCTGACACGAGTAGTACCTCGAAAATAATGGACAGATGCATGGGAACACTATCGAAGATCAGGTGTCTTATCTTCAATTCTTGTCAAAGACCGCGCAAGATCATGGGCTGTTGGCGGGGATCAACAATGGGGCCGGCATGTTGAAAGACTACAGCGCTCTCATTGTCGACGCATTCGACTATGTCATCGTCGAGTCTTGTGTCAGTGTACCCCACCTACCTACCTACCTCCCTATTATCGGCTCGAGCTGACTCGCAGCGACAATGGAACCAATGCGATCAATACGACCCGTTTCTCACCGCCGGTAAACCGACCTACCAATTCGAATACGACACGAGTATCACCACTTGCCCTTCTGCCAAGCCAGGTCAACACCTCACAGTATACAATGGGGTCTTTCTCGATTCTGCAAAGATCATCCTGTCTTGCTAGGTAAATAGATAGTGTTTGCGATGCATGGGCTGGACCCCGCTGGATGAAGAAGGTAGAATGATCCGGTGCCACACTTAAGGATATTGCCGAGATTTGATCCCGCTTCGGCCCTGTGGATGTGGATGTGGAGGGTGACGAGCGGCGTGTTGATGATGGCCAGGACGATCAGTTCAGCATCTACCAACTTGCTTGTACACTTACCTCACGAGACCGAAAGCTAGTCAAGATGTGGATGCTTGTGAGTTGGTATTTCTGCTATTTTATATAGGAGGTTGGGAGCTTAAGCAAATGCTGACGTGGGAAGAACTGGTTCTGGGATGTTCTCTCGACGCTTGGTGAGTCTTGATTACGCTGCTTTGTGGACTATGCTGACATGCAGGATTGATGAACAAGAGTAGGTCTCTGCGTTTTCGCTCAGCAGGGAAGCTACTAATGGTCAAGGCGCAAAGCTACTATTTCTCGGTCTCGACAATGCCGGAAAGACGGTGAGCTTCGCGTCTCCATGGGCTTTGGTCTGGCTGACGTGCAGACTCTGCTCCATATGTTGAAGAATGATCGACTTGCCACGCTCCAACCTACTCTTCATCCCAGTACGTCGATCCATCATCAACATGACCATGCATGGTCTCTTTCGCTGCCTCTGCTCGCAATCAACCAAGTCTAGAGCCGCGCTAACTTTGTAGCATCGGAAGAGCTTGCCATTGGAAACGTCAAATTCACCACATACGATCTCGGAGGACACGCTCAGGCTCGTCGATTGTGG
The DNA here is from genome assembly GCA_026538415.1 of Cryptococcus sp. GC_Crypt_1. Classification (NCBI taxonomy): domain Eukaryota; kingdom Fungi; phylum Basidiomycota; class Tremellomycetes; order Tremellales; family Cryptococcaceae; genus Cryptococcus; species Cryptococcus sp. GC_Crypt_1. The sequence goes on from JALPCD010000158.1 coordinate 7,303, forward strand.
AGGGACTATTTCCCAGAGGTTGATGGAATCGTCTTTTTGGTCGATTCGGCGGACACGGATCGGTTCTCAGAGTCCAAGGCCGAGCTCGATTCCTTGTGTAAGTTCCCAATCATTCTTCCTCGGCGAGTAGTATAGTGTGGACACTAACGTGTAGTGGCCATCGAGTCTTTGGCACAAGTCCCCTTCCTCATCCTCGGTAACAAGATCGACGCAGCTGGAGCAGTCTCTGAAGAGGATTTGAGACATCATCTTGGTCTTTACCAGACTACCGGAAAGGTCAGTTCCATCAAGTTTAGATTTTTTCACCTGAGCTGACGTTGTCAGGGAAAGATTCCTTTGCGAGATATCCGACCTATCGAGGTCTTCATGTGCTCGGTCGTTATGCGACAAGGCTACGGTGAAGGGTTCAGATGGTTGTCGCAATACGTCAGTTCACCTTCATTTTTCATGCTGCAGCAACTGACGGTGTAGATCTAGATATGATCTTCACGGCGAACTTGTGAGGGGCGGATGAGAAGGTCAGAGGAGGACGAAGGAGCAGGAAGATACGGAGACTGAGCCGGAGCGAGGAGGAACCGACTATACAGAAACGACCGAGCATTCTTATCGATAATATTCGCTACGATTCATCCTTTTCCCTTTTTCCCATGCAACGATGATACCGATAGAGACAGTCTTCCAGACAGTGACTACTACGTTGCATTACGAACACATTGCATAATGGATATGACACTACGAGTACTCGTCGAGTACCGTCTAGTTCTTTCTCGCTCGCGTCTGCCTAGGCGTAGGTTGCGCGCTCGCGCCCCTTGTCCTCCTCTTTCCCGTATCGGACCTCGCCAAACTAGGTGTCGGACTGCCCATTTCGCTGGGCATGGCCGAGCTGGCCCTTGTACTCGCCCTCGTTGTCCTCTTTGGCCCTTGAGTTGCCTCATCCTCCTCCGCCTGCAATGTCCTCTTTGTCCTCTGCTTCTTCTTTGGCGTTCCATCTTGATGTCCTTCGTCTTCGTCGAGAGCAGCTCGAGAGACCGACCGAGTGGAGCGTAGTCTGGCGGCAGTGCTTGGTTTGCCGTTACCGGTAGTACTTCGAGCGGGTGTAGGTGGGGGTTCTAGAACCTCTCCCTCTGGGACCGATTCCACAGTCTGGGAGGCGAAGGCGCCGGGCATAGTGACTGTTGGAGGTTGTTGGGAAGATTGGCGAGTTCTGGTCCGCTTGGCGGGAGGAGATACCGGTGCGGACGCAGGAGGAGGTGAAGGTGATGGTGGTCGAGGAGGCGATTTCTGGGCTTGCGAGGTCGACGAGACCACCCTTTTCGAGCGACGAACTGGTTGTGCGGCCCGCGTGGAAGATTCCGCTTGATCGTTCTCCGCGGGTCCGTCCTGCCGTTCGGGGTCCTGCTGGTCCGGATGGACAGAGGCCTGTCGAGTCCTCTTGGCGACTGGAGTAGAGGGCTTGTCCGCCGGCTGTCGTTGAGACTTGGATTTCGCCTGGCTGGCAGAAGATTCGTCGTCGATGATTTGCCTGGGTCGTCGAGGTGCCGGACTGCCAGTTTGCGAAGACACTCGAGGCAGTGCAAAGGGACCAGACATGACTCGTTGATGTAGACCAGGCGAGGCTTGTCGGCTCGAAGCAAATCGAGGCGGACCGGTGAAAGGGGATGCAGATCGACCTTGAGCTCCAGGTGTACCGCCGACGGTAGGTGGAGCGCCGAGACCGAGGTTGGCGTGTCGGAGAGGCGTGCCAGCGGCAGTGGATCCATCCGTCGTCGGTTGATCAATCTCCATCGCGACCTCCCTCTCCCTCGATACGTGTCCATTGGCCAAAGCCAGAGGTGCGCTTTCCCTCTCCTCTGCCTGCTTTCCCGTCCGCTCCGTACCCTCAATCGCCAACGCTCGTTTCTGCACATCCGGGAGAATCGAGATAAACTCCCTGACCATCTCTCGCCTCCTCTGCCTATCGATATCCCTTCCTGCTGATCCCGCAGAATCCTTGTCGAGCTGGATCGCCTCGGCATATTGGCCTTGATGCACCAGACGCAATGTGACGAGGTCGTGAAATAGCGACAGGGCTTCCGGCGCTATACCCTTCGGTGGACGAGCAAGGAAAGCGAGGAGATGATCCAGCTCGGACTGTTCAAGGGGAAGATGAAGGAGCTGCTTGATTACCTCTCCTTGAGGCGCATATCGGCCTGCTCCAGCCGATGACCTCGGAGCACCGAGCATCCAGCACCATAGCTCTTCTCGCATTTCCCGTTGTTGCACAGTATCGTATGTCCGGATACAGGCAAAAGCGTCAACTAGAGAAGCGCTGGACGCCAGAGCGAGGAGCTTGAGATTGTTCTCCATAGGAGTTTCGGTGGGTCGTTGGGTGCAGCGCAGAAGAGTATGGACGAGTCGAAGAGCGTGTGAAGGGGGAGAAGTGTTTGTCGAGAGCACGGAGAGGATCTCGGGGAAGAAGTAGAGGTCGGAGAGGATAGGATTGCAAAGGGTCTTGACCGCGACCTGGGGGGTCAACACTGTAGACGAGAATTGCAGGGTGAACTCACATCCCAGAGCTCGTTGTCTAGGTACCAGTACGCGTCGATGAATACCGTCCACGCAGTCGTCAGGCGCCTTGATGCTGCAAACTCGCTAGCTCGAGTGACGGGTTCGTGATGCTGTCCTACGACTTCCAGCTCCATTCCTCCGTTTGTCTCAGGCAGGATCGGGAAAGCGAGGTCGTAGTCGCGCAGGAGGTAGTAACAGAAGACATCCTGCCGTGATCTTCCAAGTCTTGCACTGTAGATGGCGTGCAGAAGACGCCTGAACGTCGCTGGACTCGAAGGTGGGTATAATGCGCCTGGATTTAGCTTTGGTGTGGATTGAGCAAGGCCTTGCAGCTCACTGTCGAGTCCTCCTTCTTCTAACAATCGGTCGATGAATAGCTTTTTATCCGGGAAATACCGTCTCCGAGCCTCGATACGAGCGCAAACATCTGTAGTGTAAGGTGAAGAAGTGAGGTCGAAATGTTGCAAGATGGAATGCGGAAGTTGCGACGATCCAGGATCACCAAAAGACTGCATGTTAGCTCTGAGAAGGTATACCGTTCCGACGTACCGTCGACATATCTGCGAAGGTATGCAGACGCTTCCGAACAAAGGGCAACTCAAAAGGGGTTGAAGGTGTATTATGCGAGGTATAGGTCAACAGAGGAAGTCAGTCGAGGGCAAAGAAGCGTCTCTGGAAATGTCCAAAACCACGTGGCGCTCTCTCTGCCTCTGCGGCTCGCCCTCGCCGACTTCGCTGGACTTTTGTGGACTTTTTGTTCTTCTCTGTATGCATACAACTATCGCTCAATACACACCTGAGCAGCTTGAGATACAGGAGGATGGTGTTGTTCTTCACTTCGAAAGGTGCGAAATGACGATGAGCCACAAAATATCGTGTGCTGACTGACGAGTAGCCGTCGATCCTCCAGTGACTATCTACATGTTCGTCGTCCTCTTTGCTTTCACTTTCCGCGACTGATAACCTTGCAGGGGAAGAGACAAAGTCGAGAGTAGGTCTATCGCCATCTAATCCTACGCTTGCGGGCTGACTTGCAGATGAAGAGCTGCTCAAATATGGTCTCCCTACCGACGTCTGGTTTCATGTCGAGTGAGTCGCATCAGATTCTTTGTCTTCAGACGACTGACATCGTAGCAAGCTGTCATCTGCGCATGTATACTTGAGGCAGAGTACAGGGGAGCCCCATGGAGAATGGGACAAGCTGCCTGTTGCGTTGGTGAATGACGCGGCGCAGCTCGTGAAGGCAAACAGCATAGAGGGTGAGTCGCATCGGTGTCCATTCGCTAACCCAGCAGGCAACAAGAAGGACAACATCACAGTATGACAACCCCACCTACACTGAAAAGGTGTGCTGATATATTCTAGATCATATATACGCCCTTCACCAATCTGAAGGTGAGTTAGTCACCACTTTTTCGAGTATGCGTATCTGAGGGCAGAAAACGGGCGACATGGCGGTGGGTCAAGTCTCTTTCCACAACGACAAGAAGGTCAAGCGAGGTGAGTATATACGTCTACAGATCCTTAAGTAGCTCGACTGAGTGGCAGTGCATGTCGTCTCTCGGGACAACGCCATTGTCAACCGGCTAAACAAGACCAAACTTGAGAAAGAGGTAGACCACGAAGCGGAACGCCAAGTCCGCCTGAAAATGGAAGGACAGAAAAAGAAGGTGGAAGCGATAGAGAGGGTGAGTGCGGGACTATTCCGTATTTGTGCTGATGGGCAGAATAGGGTGGAAGCCGAACAGCGGAAAACATGGGAGGAGCAGAAAAAGCAGAGAACTTATGATGGGATGTACGGGGACGAGGTGTATGAAGACTACAAGAGGGACAATAACGACAGTGACGACGACTTTATGTGAAGCGAGTGTACCGAATATGAAGTGGCTTTGAAGAGCAAAGGTGCGGATACCGAAGAATAATAAGAGTGCGGAAAAGCAAGCAAGCTCGGGTTGCCGGCCATAAGCGGGAAGGGGGGGGGATGGATGATAAGTTACAGTACCTGAAACGTCCTCCTGCCCGACAACTGAGCTCACCACCTTGACACCGAGTAGAGCATGCCTTGCTTCGTATTCAACATGTTCGACCATCACTCAGCCATATGCGTGCGTCCTCGACTACTGCAAAGACCATGCTAGACGACCTGCCGAAAGAAGTCGTCCTTCGCCACATTCTTCCTCGACTTTCTCCCCTTGATATCGTCAACCTAGGATCGACGAACACCCGATACCGCGCCCTCGCTGTGAGTCGCTGCAAAAGCATCAAGGCTGATGACAGAGTACCGATACGATATGGAAAGAGCTGCTGGAACAAGACTGCAATCGGGCGCCATCTTTCGTTTCCACCAATGTCGGACCTGGTGATTTCAGCAAGCTGTATGGGAGACTGAGGAACACCAAGGCATTCTGGATCACTCCGCAATCGCTATCAGCTGAGCCCGAGCTCGACGTGACTGTCGATGAGATAGAGTCGATCTCGATGCGGGAAGCAGGGAATGGAGAGGTTCAGCGGAAAGGACCAGAGTACCTCTCCACCGCGGTAGATCATCCGCCAATGTGCTTCGACCTGAAGGATTGGGGTCTAGGGGACGACGAATTCGCTGTGGACGTACTGGCCTATTCAGCAAAGACCTTTGTCTGTTTGACCAACACCGGACGAGTTTTGATGTGGGGTGAGCCTTTCTCGACCTCACTGCTCTTCTGCCACGCTCACTCTGCAGAGTATGCTCATCGCTATGGTCGACGCGCGATATACTTTCCTTGTACACCAAGATGCGGTCCGTTCGCCCTTGAGCTGGGATTTCAAGTCAAGCGCGTATTGTTGAATGATGTCTCGATGGTTCTGGTGGATGAGCATAGTCAAGTTTGGGTTATGGAGAAATTCGGCCAAGTAAGCTTTTCCATTTTGGGCTTGAGCTCATGCGACAGATATATCAACACACCTCTTCGCTTCTTCCCGGCTCGATCGACGGTCCAGCTTCTATCCGACACATATCGACGGGATGGTCCGTGGTCACCTGTGTCACCTCGGATGGCAAATGCTCAATATGGGATTTTGCTCATCCACCCGGCGTGGTCGAAACAGACAAGGATCAAGCGCATAAGCCCATCGACGGCATACTGGTGCTCGAGAGAGGTCACGCGAACCCGGATAGCGCTCGTCAGATGCTTCCACCAGAATTGATACCGAGACCCACCGTTCTTGGCCGCTCGCAGATCGATCGGTATTGCGCCGTCGTGTCGACCAGCAAAGAGGATGTCCCAATGCCGGAAGGGTATCAGGCGGCATGTGTCATGTACTATTCGTGGGCCGTGTCCGAGGACAAGGAACTATGGGCGAGAAGAGGTCCAAGCCGTCCGTGGGCGCGCGTAAGTCTCCTCGATTGAAGGCCGCTGTGGCGCATGCTGATGGTCAGGTGCAAGGGCTGGAGGACTTTGAAGTATTCGGCATGCGCAGTATCAATCGAGGCTGCGATGCACTCGTATGGAATGCTCAAAGCGAAGTTCGGGCAGTCATACTCGGCAACTCAGACCTCCCGACTGTTCTCCACCTCCAAACGCCTTGTAACGGAGGAACGCACATTGTCGACGTATCTTCAGCTTTTCACCCTATTGTCGTTGTTCTCACCTCGTCTGGTGAGATCTACGCTTGGGACGCGACCGCCCGGAACAGGGGGAAAGAAGGATGGAATCGGATGAGGAGGGTGACGTTTCCGCAGCTAGGATATGAGCCATTCTTTTACGCTATAGGAGGCGATTCATGCGATTCGAGGGTGCTCCTGGCTTTGGGGCCGGATCGAGGCGAGAGAAAGCTTCGGTGAAGGTACATGCGGCATGAAAGGAAGCTTGCTCCTTATCCATAGGGGTTTTGATAACGATACGCTCATGACGATATGTATATATATGCAAGACACGATCTACCTCTTTGATTTCTTGCTTGGCGCAACCTGCTCTTCGTCGGAGCTTTCGCCTCCGTCTTCGACCTCGCTCATGCCTTCCCAAACCTCCTCATCGTCATCTTCGTCATCTTCCTCGTCGCCTTCGGCGCCTTCCTTGATCTCCTTGACGAATTTCCCCTCGATGCTGCCATATCCCTTCCAGACAAACGAGCCAATCCCCACACCGCCCACCATCGCTTCCACCTGCGCCTTCTTTCCTCCGCCCAGGTTACCCTTCTCTCCAGGTCGTTTCGGTGCCAGAGCCGAATGTATCCTCAGGCCCGCGTCGGAAGAGGTGGTTGAGAGTCGGATATTGGTAGGAGATGGTGAATCGGCAGGAGGAAGGAGGAAGAGGTGGTGTGCTGTACATGACATTTTGGGGTACGAGTAGAGTAGTCGACCGGTCCGTATGTCGAGGGCACCGAGAAGGTTTGCTCTATCGCTAAAGAAGATCTCACTGATGGTCAGTCTCAGTGCACGCAAAACCACACGCGAGGTAGGGACTGACTGTTCATCCTGCCCAGAGGTTATGCTTCCCACTCCGCCTTCTCGAGCTGCTTTCCATTCGTGCACAGGTTTGCGCTGCCTGATATCGTATGTTCGTATCGTACCCGACTTTGTACCACTGGCGAGGTGGTCGGGACCAAGCAGGGGAAGGTGGGTAAGGCAGAGATGATGGTTTGGCGGTCGAAGGGCAAGCGAGTTGTTCGGCATCTGAGGGATCAGTCCTCCTGCGCATGCTGAGGGAGGAACAGTGAGCTTACATTCTTTGCTCGCCAGATTTGACCTCTTTCCAGCTCATTCTTCTTCCTCTTCCCCGCACTTCCCTCTGCCGTCTCGCCGACTTTGGAGAAGGTGGTCTCAATATCCCATACGCTTACATCCACTTCTTTCCCTCCGAGAGCGAATGTAGTCGCGTCATGTCCAGACGATGAGAGAGCGAGCGGAGGCGAAGAGACAGAGCGGCTCGACGAAGCGGTAGAAGATGAGGCGTAGGGGTGTAAAGTCAACTGACCAGAGGTCAAACCAGAGATCGTGCCCCTGGTTGTCAGCTACTCGTATCGCGCGAAGAGAGGAAGCAAAAAGTAGCTTGACATACCCTTGCACTGGAATCAAACCTGCCCATACATCACCTGATCGATGGGAGATGGTCTCTTGAGCTGTGACAGTTACTGAAGCCGGACCTTCCTCTGCGTCTGGTTCGACGGATAGTGTGCTGATCCTATACGACTCGTCGGCAACGATGAGCTACATCGTCAGCTTCACATTCACACCGCGCAAGTAGAGAGACTCACAGATGTCCCCTGAGTCTGTTGCATTCGCTTGATCACGCCTACAGCTTGATGATCGCCATACTTGATTGGCAGGTGTCGGACTATCGGTTCAAGAGAAGATGGACCGGGTTGGGGAATAGAGATGTCGAGCAGCGTATTTGGGTGAAGAGACGGCGCAAGAAAGTCGTATGTCCTGATCATGGTGTCGTTCGTCCTCTTTTAATACTTCCTGCTATTGGAGGTACGAAGGTTGTGGGACTTGCGAAAGATGTGTCAAGATCAATGAATATACATAGGTTGAACGGGAAATTTTGGATGAGCCTGGGTGGATGAGTGATTGGGGTCTCCGGTTGAAACCACGTGGATGAGATCGTCACTTGAGCCGTCACTGCTACTCTACTTTACAGAGCTATTGACAAGCTACTCGTACTTCTACCTAAAAACTCGGCAAACCACGACACGCTCAACAGCTGACATCGTCGGTCCGTATTGGACATCACGCGGGCAGTATGACGAGGATAGATGGATTGATCATCCTCGACACCAACGGGCAAGTCTTTCCTCTTCATCTCACAGTCCAGGCTCGGCTGAACGCCCAGCAAACCGCTCATCACCTCTCACTTCCCCTTACACCCTCCCAGCTACCCCTCGGTCCATATAGACGCCTACAATCATGCTTTGAAACGAGCTCGAGCGGACGGAGAAGAGCTAGAACCGGTCATATGGGTGCAGACATTAGTGCGAGGAGGAGGAATGGCCGGAGCCGGACTGTGCCATCTCGAGCGAGAGGGACTGAGGTTTCTCGTCCCGGTCGAGCAAGAGGGTGAGCTGCTCCATTCTCTGACGGTGACATGTTCCCGCTGATCGTAGTCAACCCATTATTCGCGTTTTCGATATTGGAAGCTTTCCTGGCGACGCTCAAGGATTATCTAGGGGATGTGACAGAGACGACGATAAAGGACAATTTCGACACAGTGTACATGGCAAGTAACATACCACGGGATACAGAACGAGAGAGGTATGGTAGGCTGATGTGCAGCTGCTCGAGGAAATGCTAGACGAGGGTCACCCGATGACGATGGAGACGGCAATGTTGAAGGATATTGTTCTTCCCCCAACGCTCATGCGGAAGCTCTTGAATGTTGCGGGTGTATCAGGGTGAGCTCATTCACTGTCAGTGCTCGCGAAGCTCATAGTAGGCTACAGACCCCCGCTTCGGCGCCTTTCACTGCTCCTATACCGTGGAGGAGGCAGAATGTGAGACATACGAACAACGAGATCTATTTCGACATAGAAGAATCGCTTGATGCGATAGTTGACCGGTGAGTAGCAAAGCGCTTATAAGGCTGGACCGTGTTAATATCCAGACGAGGGAAGGTCTTATCGAGCTCTGTATGGGGAAGGATAGACTCGAATTCCAAGTTGTCGGGAAACCCAGACTTGCTGTTGACGTTTACCAACCCGAAAGTGATGTCGAATTGTGCCTTTCATCCTTGTATCAGGTGAGTCGCGCTGTCGCGAGGGAATTCTAGCTGACGGAAGGTATTCCAAGTGGGAGAAGAATGGGACGTTGTCATTCATACCGCCAGATGGAAGGTTTCGACTTCTCGAATACGAGGCAGAAACATCGGTGCAGCTGCCCCTGATGGTCAAGGGAGGGATTGCAGTAGAAGACAATGGAGGTGGGTCTGGCATCTTGACCTGTGAGCTGATCATCAGCGCGCTTCTCGATAACAGTCACGAGCCGCACGAACCATCGACCAATACATGATATTGTCGTCTCTATATGTTTGGGCAAGGGAGCCTCCTCCGTTAGCGCCACTGCCAACGGGGACAGGCGGCCGATCGGCGCGGCCATGGGACCTGGAGGAGCTGGGCGGAAAGAGGAGTCGACGGAAGGATGGGTCGGCGGAGGTACTTGGGAGTATGATCCGCACACACAGGTGAGTTTTGCCATACTGCGCGGAAGTTGGAGCTGATGAGCAGATCTTGAAGTGGAAGATCTCTTCCTTGACGGCTACGGAGAGACCACCGTCCTTGACTGGCTCTTTCTCGACGGGGTGAGCGGGCAGCACTCGAGCGATACAGAATGTCAACTGATTGACTAGGGAGGCAAAACCCGCTCCAGCACCAGCTTTCGATGCATCGTTCAGTATACCGAACCACTCGTTTTCGGGCATCAAGGTGGATCAGCTTAAGGTTACGGGAGATGTAATGTACAAGCCGTTCAAGGGGGTTAGGATGGGGGCCAAGTCGGGCAGAATGGAGGTGAGATGGTGAAGGTATCAGTCGTTTGGTCATCTATCGTTGTATCTGCTAGCATCTGTCATATGCATCTACCCTCTACATCTTGGTCTCGAGATCGCATTCAAGAGGGTGTTGTTCTGACCAGTCGAGATGGTTGCCGGCGGCGAGAGAATCCGGTCCGAAGATCCAGCGTCATGAGAGCGATTTTTCCAGCTCGACTTCTTTGGACTTTCAATCATCTCATCCAACTTCATCATCTCCAATCGGGTTTGACACCAACCATGATTGGCTCGACAGTAGCTCGAGGGACGCTCAACAGCTGCATCGCGGGACCAAGCCGACTCGCACCTCGCATGCACCCATCCGCTCTTCCTCCTTCGTTTCTCCTCCCATCTTTCCGCAAAACACCTCGCCGATCATTCACACCTCGACGGTATATCAGCACCAACACTTTTTGGTCTCAGTCTTTCCCTCCGGATTCCAAGGCGGCTTCTCTCGCGCCGAGAATAGGAGAAGAGCACTTCAACAATGTACCGATCATGACGCATATCTCGGCGGGGCCGGCGGATGGGCAAAGTGGGAACGAGGGGAGTGGGACGAAGAATCAGAAGAAGAAGCAGAGGTTTTTGGACAGTCTGATGGATAAAGCTGGGGAGTTAAGTCTGAAGTGTAAGTCGGTCTTCTGAATACACTAAGGCAGTGCAGGAGGAAGACGAGAGGGTGAGAGGGCGAGATGGCGGAAGAAGTGGACGAAGGGCGAAGGAAGACATTAGGCTGACGAGCAGGTTCGATCTTGAACTCGGAAGGACAGTGGGCAGCTGAAGAAGGAAGATACAAAAAGTCCGAGCTGTGTAGGGAGTACGATCTGGATGTGAGTTGATCACCTGAAAAGAAGCCGAACAATCATGCTAATAGCAGCCCCGAGACCTGCGGAAGCTCGACTCGCTAGCACCCAATGTCGTTCCCCTCATTCTGACAAGACGGTCCTGTATCCTCATCTCGATGCTTCACTTGCGGGTGCTCATCAAGCCCGATAGGGTGATTGTGTTCGAGACGGCAGGGACGACAGAGTCGGAGATGCAGAGACGATTCAAGTGGCATCTAGAGAAGAATGTGCGATTGGGCGTGATGACGCTGGAAGATGTGGATCAGGGAGAGGATGTAGGGCTGTTGTCGTATGAACATCGGTGAGTCGACTCTCTACACTTCATGTAGTGAAGAAGGCCCTGTTGTGGAGTCGGGCTGATGGGCAGAGCGCTGGAATCGGTGTTGGTGGCTACGGCAAACGCGCTAGAAGAGGAGATGGCGTTCACCCGGCAAGTGGTGCAGCATCTTCTGGCAGATTTGGAAGACCATATCGACCGAGACAACCTGAAGAGGCTGTTGCACTATTCGAGGCGGATGGTGGGATTTCAGAGTCGAGCGAGATATGTCAAGCGGGCGGTAGATGAGGTTTTGGAGTCTGGTCAGTTTTCTCTCCTGCTATACCGAGGGATCCGATCTGACAGGGCAGATGAGGATCTATCGGCAATGTACCTATCTTCGAAAGCTCTTGGTCGACCTCGAGCGCTACACGATCACGAGCAGCTGGAGCTACTGCTGGAGAGCTTTGTCAAGCAGGTGGAGGAGATAGTCTCCGAAGTCGATACGACGGTGGCGAATATGCAGTCGACACAGGAGATTGCCGAGCTCATGCTGGATTCTGGACGGAACGCGCTGTTGGCTCTGGACGTGAAGATCTCGGTAGCAACGCTTGGTGTGGGGAGCGGAGCGTTGGTAGCTGGACTCTTCGGCATGAACGTGAGTCGTCTAGTGGAGTCTTGAGCTGATTGAAAGTTGACAACAACGCTCGAGAGCAACCCTTACGCTTTTGGTATCGTCACGTCTGGAGCAGCGTGTATCACCCTCCTCATCTGCGTGATCGGGATGCGAATAATGCGCCGAGTTCGACGAGTCGCTCTGTCGGGCTATGACCCTACGCCGATGCAACGACGGATCCCACAACAACCGCTTGATCTACCGCTCGTACCGGCTGTACCGATCCCACCACATCAGATGGCGAAAACGAGGAGTAATGCGCATTTGCTCAAGACGTTCAAGCGGAAGCCGTGGTATGAACGCCTCCCTCGTCTTCTCGCTCGAAAGTCGGAGCCGGGCTGGATGGTTCGACCCGATCTTACGCGTACTCGGGCTGCTTCGACATTCCAGGATCAGCCAGGACGACACGCGAGAGAAGGAGATGTGGAAAATGCGAGGGGAGATGTTAAGGGGGAAGTGAAGGATCTGGGACGTTTGGAGAAGGCTTGGAAGGATGCTGGGGATTGCATAGGGTCGAAAAAATGGGAAATGAGCTGGGGCAAATCGTGTAGACCATCTCCTTCAAGATGGGTCAAGGGATAGAAAAAGAGGTGGAACATTACAGTGTATCGATAGCATTAGGCATCTGGTAATATCGTGTTGTACAACCTAGTATAGTGATGCTTGTAGGACATAGCTCGTCGTTGTAGGACCAGCGAGAATGGTATCCCTATCCCTCTTCCTTACAGCTGCCCTTCACTTCCGACGATTGTCAATGGTCCGTGATATCCAGTGCGGTCCTCCGCGCCTTGTACGTCTAGTCCGTGTCCTCCAAATCGCGCCCAATCCCGCCAATACTCTCCCACTACATTTCCTCTCCCTGGAGACTCCCGTGCAGTCCCCTAAAACACGTCCGAGCTCTGAGAATAATCATCCTGGTACTCCTCGTGGCCCTCTTGATTTTGCAGAGACGCCTGTAATCGAGCTTGGTGATCTTCTTCCCCTTGCCTCTCTTGCTGCATCATCAACACCCCATACACCGACGATTTGAACTAGTTCGTCAGCCCAATCTCGTTTCCTTCCCTGCGAATGAGAACTAAAGCTCACCAAGGTCAAAACGAGTCCCATCTTCTGCTCCAGCTCGCGTAGCTCGACCAACAGGTTTTCATTCGGGTTCGTAGCTGTCTCTCGGGCCAGAGATGCCATCTTGTTTCGTCAGCAGAGCGTTGAGCGAAAGAGATGGGTATGGCGCGACGCGTCGAAACGAACCCTCTTGGTCTTGTCGCCTAGCTTCGCGTATTCCCACAGGACCTCTTGCTCAAGTGATGAGAGTTGAGGGTGGTTCAGGCTGCGCTGTCAGCTTGGTAGATGCCAACAAGCTTACTAGGGGTTGGTTGTGGTGGTTGTGGTCGACATGTTGAGGTATGGTTGAATGTCAAAAGGAGGGTAGGGTGGAAAAGCGGGTTGAGTGGATGGATTTGTTGACAACTTTGGGCTCAATGTCCTCCTCCTCATCTTGTCATCGCATTCTACAACCTACATCGCGTCACCTACAACCTCGCTCTCATCGCTCCTCCGCACAGTCTGTTACGATGAAGACGGCACTCTCGACGACTCGACATCACAAACGTTGCATATAGCCCCTGTCCTGACATGGAGACACAACTCGATCCGGAGGCACCTGTCCTCCGCCTCCGGATCACCCACATTACCTCTACCATGTCACCTCCCATCCCCACCCTGGCTCAATTGTACCACCCTGCACATCTCGCCACTGCCGTGCCGCCTGGTATGACGCCTCACCAGCTCCCCGTCCTTCGGATCTTCGGAACGACCCCTTCTCTTCAAAAGATCTGCGCCAACATCCACCTGTGTTTCCCGTACTTCTTCGTGCCGTTTCCTATGGACTCGACCGACCCTTTGCGCCCTGAACGAGTGATCAAGCTCTGTCAACGATTCGCCATCTCGCTCAACCACGCTATCTGCCTCGCCATGCGCCAGAATCCCACCGGACCGGCCTCGATGGCTCGGTCAGGCGGAGGGGCCGATCCGAAGCATCTTCATGTCGCCTCGGTCATGTTGGTCAAGGGAACGCCCTTTTATGGATATCATATTGGCCACACGTACTTTCTCAAAGTGAGCTTGGTCAACCCGTCGAGGATATATGTGGCCCTGGAACAATTGAGAAAGCCGGTGGTGTTGGGGAGAGAATGGCAGCCCCATGAAGCGCACATGAACCATGTGTTGCAGTTCATGTGCGATTTTGACCTGTATGGTTGTGGGTGGCTGGATCTAGGTGGGGGGAGATTTAGAGAGCCGTTGCCTCGTGAGTTGAAAGTCTAAGTCGAGAAAGGTGGAGCTGATGAATAGCTGGAGATCCGTATGCTTCTCCAGAGGTGGGAAGGGTCACAGTGTTCAATTCGATATCGGTCCCCGAGAACATGCTCTATCCTACGGCGCTGTCACCACCGAAAGATACCTTTGCTCCGCTCGAGATCGACGTTCTCCCTCACCACATTCTCAATCGACGTCGCCTACGACCACGGAATCTCCACCAAGATTTTATCGAGCTGCTACACAAACCCCTCGACCCGGACGAAAAGCTCGTACCGGCAGTAGCGGAACTATGGGAAGACGAACGTCGACGACGATCAGCCAAAGGGCTCAGCTTG
>JALPCD010000159.1:0-21708 GCA_026538415.1 Cryptococcus sp. GC_Crypt_1
CTCCTTCTCGCACGCCGACGCCCAAACAAGTGTGACATATCTTTCCTTTCACCCCATCAACTCTGCAACAAGGTCAGGACTATGAATACCTCGAGACGCAAGATGACAACGTGAACGACAAGGCATTCGAAAGGGTGTACGAGATGCTAAAGGGCAAAGTAATCCGTGCATCTGGAGGTTATCGCTCGCACAAGCGGAATCTTTGGATCAGCCAAGAGAGATTGCAGCGTACACTCGGTCTCACGAAGTCTCCAGCGGATTACACGACTTACAAAAGTCTTTTGGCTGTGACAGACGATAGCTCTTCGTCGATGGGAAGCATTAAATTAGGGTCATTCATTTTCATTCATTTTCAAAGTGGAAAATGAATAACCCTATTGTCAGAGGCTGATGGAGGATGGAATTTACTTACGAGTTCTCGTCACTTAAGGGCTTTTGATTCATCACGAGTAGAGAGATATGCAGAAGATGAGATGATGATTCGATAAAGGTAGATACTCTTGCCCGTCTCTTTTCCCAGTCGACCTCGAGAGAGCAGACAACGGACAACCTGGCGTGTGAATGCTACATTTCATCTATGTCAACCCCTTGAACGCCTGGAACAGCCGTTCCAGCACATCAATCTCCTTCTTCGTCCACTCGACTCCGACCTCTCCCCTCACTTTGGCCATACGTCCCTTGTCGACCGCCTTCACCTGGATGCTGAAACCCGCACTGATGGGTCGATGATCGCTGATGGTCGTCTCATAGCGTTGATAGTTGATGGGCGTGATATTTGGAGATTTGGTATACAAGATCCTGTCGCACCATGCTGGAATCCGCCTCTTCTCCGACGAGTCGTATTCCGTCGACCCTCGATTATACTTGTAGGTAGGCGCAAACGTGACGGGCGCTTCCTCGAAAGACCGCAATCGGAAAGCGTGGTTTCCTCGCATTTCCTTGCGAAGCTGATCATGCTCGAGCAGGTAGTCCAGCTCTCCGGCCGAAATGTTGGAAATGACATTCTCTCGACGTTGATCTATCCGATACTATAATCAGCTATATCCCAAAAGGCCCACTCACATTGAGGTCGCCGTTCAAGATGACCATTTCGTGATCTAAGATAGCGGTCCCATCTCCACCCAGCACAAACGGCAATCCGTCCGAAGCAGGCAAAATCGCCTTGTCCTCCATGATCCCATTCAGATCCGCATTCCTAGCCGCCTTTTGTGACTGCCCCGCTGCTAAATGTACGTTGATGAAGCACAACGAGGTGTCGTCCATAACCATACGAGCGACAATAGCCCCTTTGTTGCCGTAGATGTTGCCCAAACCCCTACCAGATCAGCCTTGCTTTGCGTGAAGGGCTCGAACGTAGACTCTTTGCATGAAGGGCTCGAACGTAGACTCACCGCTTCACCACCGTAATGTCCACATCGCGCAGCGTTTCCCTCTGGTCCTTCTTCACAAACACACAGGTAAACAACCCGACCAAGCTCTCCGAGTGCACTTTGACGTATATGGAGTCCGAGGAGGTTGCCATGCGTATAGCCGTCGTGAGCTTGTCGAGCCATTGCCGATATGCGGAAGAAACCTTGTCTGCCATCGCTCCTGCTTCTTTGTTCTTCCCACCAAACAACAAAGTTTCTATCATAAGCCCATGCACGCTCTTATACGCTAGAGCACTCACTCGCGGTGAGCTTCTTGTCAGTGAGGGGTATCACCTCTTGAAAGCCGAAAACAATGATATCAGGCGAGTCGACCGAGTTTAGCAACTCATCGAGGAACGTTGCGTTGGCCTCGGTCCCAAATAGGTCGGAAGGTTTGGCGCTATCAATATTCCAGGAGCATACGAGTGTCTTGATCTCGCGGTATGAGCAGTACTCAGGCTGTCGCAGAGTCATTTGAGAGTCTGAACGCATCAGCGGACGTTCTTTGCAACAACGAGCTCACCGATCCAGTCGACCGAAAGCAGTCCATCCCAAGCGCTGATCGAATCTCGTGTGGTCGTCCATACCGCACATCGTCCAGTCTAGCTATCAGTCTTGATTCAAAGTACAGAGCTACACCTACATGTTCGATGGACCAAGGATCCAGCAGAAGCATAGCGATAGCATGCTCACTATTATCAGCTCACACCTCCAAAGCAAGACTCACGAATGGGCGGTCCAGCAGTTGGTCGTCTGCCAAGGCTTTTGATGAACATCATAGACGTGTATCTGTCCCTTTCTTCCACCCGCCCATAACCTCTCCCCAACTCCCTCCAACGCCAAAATGTCGCTCGAAGACACCTTCATCACCTGCAAGCAGACTAGATCCGTTGCTGACCATATGGAGATAAATCCACCTTCATGCCCCAGATACACCTTGTCCGGCTCCAAAGGCAACACTGTGGCAGAAGTCACCGCGCCCGTCCATTCCGTCGTGAAAAGCGTCTTGGCGGGAGGTGAACTTCCAGGAGCACAAGGCTCATATACCCGTATCGTCGCACCCTTTGAAGCGGCTGTAGTCGTAGAGCGAGCCGTAGGAGCGGTGGCGGTCCATAGCTGGTCTCGAATCATACGTGCAAAGGTATATCGGTCAGAGACTCGAACGGTACGACTGAGCGTCGGCGAAAGTTTCGAATCCTCTTGATCAGATGGCGGTACGTCGTATACGTTGAGCTTTCCACTTTCGTCTAGCGTCAAGACATGCGACTTCCATCGAAAGATGTTTAGTACAGGTGCACCATGTGCGCAGGCCCGAGTATCGGTGACTTTTCCCGTCATGATGTCCAGCTCCCAAAGATGCCCATCTTTCGTCCCACACCACAAGAATCTCCCTTCATCGGATGGATGCGATCCAGGTCGAAATCCCATAGCCGTAACTTTTGGATCCTTGATCCTAAACTCCAGTCCAGTCTCTCGAAGGTCGACGATGAACATTGGTTTTTCCGACATTTGGGTATCGTAGACTCGAACGTGATGTGCTCCAGTGACAACGTGCCGACCGAAGACCGCGAACGCGAAAATGTGGTGAGGCTGTATCATACGTATGTCGGGCACGAATCGAGGTGGACGGCGGTTGGCTCGTGTAGCATCAGGATACTCCTCCATCGCCCTCTTTGCTGTCGCACTAAGCCCAGTGAGCGGAACAGGATCGCCTGCTTCTTCATCCTCCGACGATAAATCGCCATTGGGATCCCGGACATCGACCGAAACAGATCGACGAGGAGGTGAGAGGATGCTAGCAGCGGTTCGCGTCGGTGGAGGAGGGGGGCGGAAGTCACCATTGGACAGGTCGATAGAGTCCCGAGCTGGCGAGACAGGTAGCGAGTAGGTTTGCGAGAGGGGAAAAGACGACCCCGATGGACTGGAAGCGGTACCTATATTGCCTTGTCGCACGGGAAGAGGTGGAGGAGTGGTAGGTCGAATCTCCTCGGCTCGGCTGATGGTGACTGCTCGAGTTCGCTGAGGTAGCTTGGGCGGGTCGGAGAACACCTCTATACTGTTCGACTTTCGGACAGGCGAGTCGATTCGAGGCTTGTTGCCCGGTATAGGTGGTGGAGGAGTAGGTCTGGCACCTGCAGAGATGGTCGGTTTGCGCATGGGCAGGGTGGGAGCAGAAGTTTCGGTCGTATTGGGGACAGAGGAAGATAGATCGGGGGTATGCTGCCCTGATCCTGGCGGGGACGATCGTGGAGTAGACCTGGAGGAGATTGAGGGCTTCGAAGCGCGATTGGGCTCGGGCGGTTTGGGCGAGATGGGCCGAGATATTGGTGGAGGGGGAGCAGCTCGACGCTTGCCAAACGATGTTTCTGGGTCGATAGTGCCAGGGGAAGAGGAGAACTGAGCAGTAGCTGGAAGATCTGGCGTGAGGGTCGAGGTCGAGTGGGATAGCGAGGTAGACGAATTGGTGCGAGTCAAGGGTTTCTGGACAAACGGCGTTGGAGTGTTCATGGCTGTTTCTCCCCCAGTTGCTCTCAACCCTCCTTTTCCGGGTTCTCCTGATATTCCATTGCTGAACTTTGCTCGAAGTGCACTGACTGACAGAGCCTCCTCCTCGGGTGACTTTGTCGTATCGGTGGAGGTAGACAAAGTGGCCGTGGGGGTCGAAAGAGGGGAAGGAGGAATAGGTATGATTTTCGGTGCGGTTTGGGTGACGGAGCGAGCAAGGGGAGAAATGTTGAACGAGTCAGCAGGAGCATCTTCCGATCTGACTTTGAGAACAGGTGTAGCAGAGCGTGGTGTCGGCTACAGAGATCAGCAGAGTCCCCTCGATCACCAAAGCAGACATACTACTTCTACAGGCGCAGCACCGCTTCTGATCGTTGTTGTCGATGGTCCTCCTTCCTTCACATCTCCGGCTAGCTTCTCGAATCTAGATCGAAGGGAGGATACAGAGGCTTTCGGACCTTCACTGTCTTCTCCATCTGGCGGAGAAGCGGGTGGAGGCATCCCGGTGACGTCGAGGTGTATGTTGTCGAAAGGAGGAGCTTAGCGAGTTGGTTCTGCCATCGCAGTGTCTGTCGGATTGATGCACCTGCGCCTAGTTCGCACAATGTCGTAGACGGAATAAGTCGACGCCGAGGTGATAGAAGAGCGATGTGTTATGTATTGTCAAGGTCGAGCGAGGTATAATCGAGGTGATGAAATAGCAACAATAAAGTGTCGACTTTGGCTTTGCGGTTGGTCGATTGCCGACTGGCTTCCTCTTTGAGGATGCGCACCCCGAGTCCGTCGACCACTCTTGCTCACGGGACAGTCGAAAGGACCACACATACGTATCGAGGGAAGCGCAATATAGTGACATGCTGCACCCATGCATTGTTTCCAAGGCCTACCATCTATGTTCGAGACCGCTCAATCTCTCTATTGACCGCCCACTTGACCCCTTCCTCTACATCCTCGACTATCTTCGTCGGACGATGCTTTGGCGAACCCTCCCTGTACACTCCAGTCTTGACCAACAACGAGTTCCACCCATAGTCGTTTGCTCCAGCTATATCGGAATCCGGGTTATCGCCCACCATGTACACGCTCAAGGGGGATTCCTCCTTTAGGCCAGATTCCGCCAGGTGGCGGCGCAACATCTTCTCGGCAAACGCATATGTCGGTTTGTAAGGTTTGCCAAATTGCGTGTATTGGAGCTCTTGGCCCGTGGTCGCCTGTTATCAGCTGCATAATTGGTGGATGCTCCCTCACCTTATATATCGTCTCGAGACCTAGCCGGAAGGCCCCCATTCCTAGTCGAGGCAAGGGGTAGTCGCTGCATCATCAGCTTTGTCGGAGCAAAAGACTAAAAAGACTCACGATCCCCATATGACATCTGGGTTGGTCAAGATGAGAGGTATCTGCCCCTCCTTGCTCCACATGTCCCTCCTAGTCCCTAGCACCCCGTTCTGCGAGGACAGCACCTCCGCTATCACCTGCGTCGCCAGACCCCAATCCATCCCATTGTCGTGTATCACAAATACCGCACTGAAGGGTACGTTCGCAAAGTCCACATCCCGCTTGACAAAACTCTCCTCTTCCGGTGTAAGATGGTATCGATCCCAGATTGCCGGATTCCAAGCTATAAGGTCTTGCAAGAGATAGGCTTTTTTGAGGCCATATCTGAGAAATCAGCTATCGCCTTGCAATGAGAAAGAGATCGTTCGTACGATTCGGCAATTTTGCGTCCAGCATCACCGTTTCCTCCGATGACCAGAACGGGCTTGTCTGTGTAGTCGGACACATACCCCTGAAGAGGCGTATGCGACTGTACAAGCTGATTTGGGCTTAGCTGAAGGGTCAGTCCACAACTAGCCATCGTATACAAGAAACACACCTCGATGTCAAAGTTCTTGCTGAGGGCTGCTCTCCGTTGGTCTTCCGTCACTCCCCCGCCGTTTGTAATCATGAGGTAAGGTATTGGTCTAATTGGATAAGCTCGAGAATGTTTACAGAGAAACGAGAAGAGCTCACCTAGGTAGAGAACCATCCTTGTTAGATAAGAACGACAATACGCGTTTGGCCTGAGGAAGGATATGCTCTCCTTGCTTTAGTACTCCGTCCTGGTGATCAGCTCCACCCGAGGTGTGTCCGGGGACACTTACTATGTCGAAGGCGAACGCGAGCTGATGAGGGAAAGACGAAGGTTGAGCTGTCGATCAACGAGAGATGCATGATGCGGGTGTCTGCTCACCATGCAGAGCTCTACGAGCGGTACCGATTGCGGTATTGCTCCATGAGCACGCCTTAGGTCGACAAGCCAGAGATGGGCTTGCCAGAATCGAGGTGGAAAGCATGAGTGTAGGAGAATGACTACAGTAGTTGAAGCAAGAGAGGATCGAGGGGATCTTCGGGTGACCTCATCGATCTCAATCTCTCGCAGACAGATGAGACGGCAACCATGACATTCACCTCTGCACTCTACTCGTACCGCATGTACGCCATTCGCCCCTCTCACGACAGGCTAAGCGAGCAGCGGCGTATCGACAGCATCCTCCAGCAGCAACATGTATAGCTGTGGAAATATGCAAACAGTTGTCGGGCTTTGCGAAGCGGGTCTCCTTTCAACCCATGGAGTCGTCCTTTCTGCCTTGCGGCGGCATACGCTTGGGCTTTTCCTATAAGACAACGACCAGGATATACATTTCTCTTGCACATCCTATCTGTCACCTTTTCCACAACTTTCAACAACCCGCCTCTTGACGCCCCTACGAGATGTCGATGCAGCTTTCCGAACTCACCAAAACTTTTCTCAAACACGTCGAATTATGTTTGAGTATGAATACTGTGAAAGACTGGTCGGAGCATTGGCACACGGATACCCGAACGTACATCGAACAGTGGCGAGACGACGCTCGGGAGACCGAGACCAACGACATCCAGCAAACGCTTCAACAGATCATGACTGCCGTCACGGGGTCCACAGACGACAACAATATCATTTTGTACCATTCTGCCAGGGCCACTCTTTCATCGATCCAGGCCGACAGCGAAGCACCGCGTGCTGACGAGGTTGCTCAACCGGTCGAAGAGGGGAACACCGACGCAGACTTCCATTTCGATTACACGCCCCCGTTGTTCGACGACATGATACTCTGACTCACTCAGAGTCAGAGTGTAATCTTTTGGGCCGGGCGAAGCCTCGCGCCCAGACTGACTGCTTCGTGAATCCGATGGGCGAAGAAGTGATACTTGTGAATAGGCGAGATGCATCACATTGAGATGGGCTGGCGAAGGTCGATAAAGTAGGCGACACAGTGGCAACCGCTTTTTTAGAGGTAAACCCAACGTCGCTTCCTGTCCACCTCTGGCAGCCCATTCCACCAATCCTTGGCATCCATCTCCTTCCTCCCCTCCGGCTTGATCCTAGTGATAGCGAGCCAGTCCTCCTCGCCTGGTCCCCCTGCGCCCCCAGCCGATGCCTGTCCTGCTCGACAAGCAACAAGCAGACGCGACGACCTTCCTGATGATCCTCGATCGAATAGAGCGGTACCGGGTCGTAGCTCAAGAGAGCAATCCTGGAGGACATCTCCAGTAGACGCCAGAACTTCTGACGAGGCCGCAACGCGGACCTCGATAGCTTGCACGACCTGACCTATGGTCTCGAACCAAAGAGGATGCTGCACGTCAGTATACGGTTCGCTGCACCCCGCTTGGCTCACCTGATGGCCTATAGCCTTGTGTATCCGCTCAATCTGCACCGCAGTATGCGATTGCCAGTCGATCCTAGCAGTTTCTTTGGTGACCTTGGGCGCTCTTGTCTTCAAAAAGCAGTCCTGAGAACGGGCAGTATCCTGTCATCAGCTCAGGCCATCGCGGACTTCCGAAAAGCTTACAATCCCTGCCAAGATCTCCCTCAACGATTTGACCAGCAGCTCTCCTCCCAAGGGTGCCAATTGAGAGATCATGCCGGCGAATGTCACATCCTTGTCGACAGGCTATAGATCAGCGACACCCTTCTGTCTAGACGTACAATCTCGCTCATAGACCCGACAATCTCTCCAGCATCTATCCCTTTGCCCCTCTCAACCAGCCGCTGAACGCTGATCCCCGTTGTTTGGTCTCCGTTCATGATGGTCCACTGAATCGGAGCCGCTCCTCGATATTTGGGTAGGAGAGAAGGATGAACATTGAGTCGATGCGCGGGAAGGAAATTTTCGAGCAGGTTGTTGAGAATGATATGACCGAAAGAAGCCGTCAGGAGCAGGTTGTTCTCTGTCAAATGGTCAAACGGTTGAGGTGCCTGTCTATTAGCTGATCGCGTCGCACAGTCGCTTTGCCAGCCTCACCACCCACTTGGCGTCTTTGAGGTGTTTCTGATCATGCGGGATCACGGAAGAGAGCGTCGAGAATGGCAGTTCGTTCTCCTCAGCGAAGCTCAAGAGATCGCCTACTGGTCAACGCGGTGTTAGAGGATCAGCTCACATTTGTATTCCGATTTGGCTTTTTTGCTATTGCGACCTCCTCGACCGACCAGTTGTATATCAGGCGTCAAAACATGAATGCTCTTCCAGACATCTGACAAGTCGGTGAAGGTCTCGACGAGCAAAGTGAAGACTCACCTTTCGCTTCGAGGACGGCCTTCAAAGAGCCTATTGAGAACCGGTCGGAGCCGCAAAACAGAATGTGAAACGGATCTTTGAGCCGCCTACATGTCGCGGAGATTGCCCTTTGCTGGTTCGCGATCCCTCGAGCTGACCGGAAGGCTCGAAAGTAGATCATATATCATGCGATGTAGTCGAGTTGAATCCAGGTAGTGCTTGTCGAGGTCGGCCATGATGACTGCCGGTCCAAATTTTGATTCCGCCTATGAGACCTTTGAATTGAGGATGCAAAGGAAATTTCAACGAGACTGTCTGTTGTAAGGTATTGTTTGACTTCGACCTCTAGCCAGATTCCTCATTACAGCGTGAGTGATACATACCACCTTCCTGTTCCTCTAGAACACCTTTCTATGATGCTTTACATTATCTACATTGTCAGATCTCTCGAGAATGTCGACAAACTTCTATCAATCAAACTCTGAATCCACCTATACTTCCCTCCACCTCTTCTAGCCTCGCCACGAGACGGTTCTGGACTGACGTATAGAAAGGACCGTAGAAGTATAGCACCGGAGAATCGTAGTGTAGAGAGGTACGCCTCATCCCGTAGCCTGCCAGTGTACAACGCTGAGCGCATGTATAGTCTTTGACCCTGTCCCACTGGCCGTCGTTTGATCACCATGAACTTCTACAAGTCGGCTGCCCTAGCTCTGGACCACCTGGACAAACATCAAGGATCGGTCAAAGGGTCTTTGGCTGCTGCAGGAATCAAGACGCAGAATCCTGGCGAATCAAAGCGAGTTCTAGCTCGTAAGTTAGACACTCAGCAGCGGTAACCATAGTGACTGATGGCAGTGCTCATCGAGACCCTTAAATGTGAGGATACGCGCCTGTCAATTGAGCCTGGGAACCTGACTGACGTCCAGACCGACCAGTCATCCAGCAACTGCTCAACACTGTCCCTCTACTCTCCCTCGAAAAGCTCACCTTTCCCAAAAAGACTCCACCTCGAACCCCTTCTTCCGCCTCGCTCCTCCACGTCCTCCTGCACGACCTCCTCTTCTCCTCTCGAGCCCGAATCGAAGCAACCGACAAATGGCCCGCCAAAGAGGCCATCCTCCGACATCAAGCTCGTCTCAAAGCCGAGCTCGTACGTATCCAAATCCGACAAGGCAAACAAAGCAAGTCAGAGCTCGCTCGAACCGGTACCGAAGGCGTCGAGCGATATGTGCGCTGGAACCCCAATACCGACCTGCACCGCTCGGGAGATTGGTCTTTACTTGCTTTACACGCGCATCTGGAGAAGAAGGGAATGAAGAAGTTGGAAGAGGCAGTGTATCCCGTACCGAGCGGTAGCTACTTTGTCGATCCGCATCTGGGGGATCATGTGTTGGTTTTCCCTGGGACATCGAATTGGTGGGTGGGAGATGGGTGGTATGAGGCGGGAGCCATCATCTTGCAAGACAAAGCGAGTTGCTTCCCAGCAAGAGTGCTCATGGAGGGATGGACCGAGGACGAGGGCGAGTGCATCGATGCGACGTGAGCGGACCACTACCAAACCCCCTTTGCGAAATGAAGCTGATAGGCAGCGCTGCTCCTGGAAACAAGACCAGCTATGTATCGGCCTTGATGGGGGATCAACGGAAAGTGTATGCTTTTGAGCGATCTCAGAATCGGTTCAAGACGCTCGAAAAGATGCTCAAGACGGCCAATTGTAGAAACGTCCAAGCTACGTGCGGCGACTTTACGGCTACCAATCCTCAAGGAGAAGAGTTTAGCAAGGTGACGAGAATGTAAGTGACTCTCCCGACCTCATGAAAAGAGCTGACGGGACAGCCTTCTTGATCCGTCTTGTTCTGGGTCTGGAATCGTCAACCGGCTGGACTACCTTGTCGATGAAGGTCAGTCGCAATTGACTGTTCAAAGAAGCTACAGCTGATTGGAAGATAACGATGAGGCCGATGTGAAGGCAGAGCGTCTGGAGAAGCTCGCTACGTTCCAATTCCAGATGATCCTCCATGCTTTCAAGTGTGCGTCGCCCAGCCTCCCGGCTTATATCTTTCCAACGCTAACGTTGTAGTCGCATCGGCCAAGCGCATCGTATACTCGACCTGCTCTATCCATCCAGAGGAAGACGAACAGGTCGTCATGAAGGCCCTCTCGTCTCCTACGGCCAAACAACACGGTTGGACTCTGGCGTCCCGGTCCGAAGTGCTGCCGACCTGGGAGAGGCGAGGTCGACCCGACGAGATGGGTGGAGACGAAGGTATGTTTACTTGGGTTGAGCGTGGTGCTGATTGTAGATCTGGCAGATAGCGTGATCAGGTGTTTACCGGGAGAGGACAAGACGAACGGGTTCTTTGTGGCTTGCTTCGTCAAAGGAGCTCCTCGACCGCCCAAGCCTAGCAACAAGAAGCGAGCTCGCGACGATGTTCTGGAAGACGTCAAGAACACGAAGGATAAGAAAGACAAGAAGCACAAGGAGGACAAGAAGGACGCAACGGCACCCAAAACAGACAATGTGAAGGATGGGATGGACGTCGACGAGCCCGCGGTGGACGCTGGGGACGTTGTGACAGAGCCCAAAGTCTCTAAGGACAAAACGGCTGCTCAACTGGCAAGGAATAAGCGAAAGAAGCAGGCCCAGCAAAATCGAAAGACTGGCGAGTAGTCAACATTCCCAAAGTCTACATGATTAAGCCTAGATATGTATCTATTCAAGCCCCCCTTCAACTTGACCACCTTTCCTATCAAGCTGCATCCTTCTTCTTTGGTGTCATGCCCAGACTGAATCGACTTGGACTTCCAGCTGCTTTTGAATGTATGCTCGGACTGAGATTCTTGTTCTTCATCGACGGCGTCCCGATCAAACCAGACGAGCCATGAGCCGAGGCGGCCTCCCAGTCGAGTCGAAGTCGCAGTAGGCCCGCACCGTTCTTGAGCTCCACCCAGACATCCGCGTTGGGTACGGCAGGCTGCACGTGGCGCCATATCTATCGTCAGCAATTGTTTGGCCCCGAGAGATGGGTGGGCAGGTCAGCTCACATCAACTTCTGCGTTGCCCAGGTCGATATCTTTGCCCAAGGTGTGATGATCTAATCGTCAACTGACTGTATACACAGGGAAGCTCGGGCGGGACTCACCTAGGACAGACACTTCGAACGTCGACTGCCCAGGTTGGACGTTGAACGAAAAGCTCTCGTTCCTACCCGTTAGCCATTTCTGCCCGGAACTGTGCATCGTGACTCACCACTCGGGCTCCAGCCCCTTGACATGGCTCGTCTTGTGGGATTTCCCACCCAGCTTGAGCGAGACATATGGCTTGGCGCTGTTCCCCTCCTTGCTCTTGATATCCTTGGCGCTGATCACAGTCACCGCCAAAGATCCCGGCTCGGTCGGTGCGCCGCCCATTCCAGGTGGAAGCGTTGTAGCCATAGCGCCGGTTGGTATACCCTCGCCGTGCGAATCCATCCCATCGACGGGCTGCGATACCTGTCCAGCGGGGACGTCGTATCCGGGTCCCTCTCCATCCACCGGAATAGCCTCCCCGCCAGGTATGATGTTCCCCTCCTCATCCGCCGGCACGAGAACCTCTTTGCCCGACTTGTCCTTCTTCTTGATCAAGCCAATCTTCCGTCCAGCGAAACCTCCGACGTGTCCAACTCCACCGACGACAAAGCCGCCTCCGGTCTTGACGCCTTTGCCGACACCACCGATGACCGTTCCACCGCCATGAATGACCCCTTTTCCAGCTGCGAGGGGAACTCCGCCGATGGTCGTCAACGCTCGACCAGCGGTCGAGAAGGTGCTGGTCTTCTGTCTCGATCGAGCGATGACTGGACGATTATCCGCTCTATCCACCACCAGAAGGAGGAGAGATCCAACGTACTCTCAGGTTGGAACAACATCTTTAGGTTAAGAGTGCCTTCCTTTCCTCCTTTAGGCGGTATGACGGGGAGATCTAGTTCGGTCGATTCGAAGGGTTCGATCGATGCGAGATTGATAAGACCAGACCCAAGAGGAGTAGCCGTCCCGACTCGGTCCCAGTCCATGATCTCGAATTGAAGCTTGGCAGCGACTCGAGATGGTATCATTGCCTCAAAGCTCTCGTTCCAGACTGGAGACAGTGTTCTGCCGTCAGCACCATTTCAACAGCCGACTGTACTTTAGTGCACTCACTTCTTCTTGGTGTCCGACTTGAAGATCTTTTGCCCGTTCAAGCTGAAGATGATGTATGGCTAGATGCGTCAGCGCCAATCACGAAGCAGGACGGATCGGACTTACGTCTGACTTTCCAGATCGATCCGCTCCTACCAGGTTTTTCGCACCGACGACATCAACCCGTAGGACTCCCATATCTGCATGTCAGCCCGCGTAGAGTGCATAATAGCTTACTGTTTATAGACTCTCGAGGCTCCAATACAATGTCGACAGGAACATATCTTGCCGACATTTTGACCATGCTTCGGTTCGAGCCGTCTGGCATCGATAACATGAAGTCTGAAGGTCCATTCTGCATCATTAGCGCCGCTTAACGGACCAAGACGTGCCATGCATTGCTCCAAGAAATCCTTGGTGTCGCACCTGAACTCTGCGACGATGTCTTCCCCTCCATCGTCCGCATCGGCGTTGATCCTCAACCAGATCCGGCTAAAGTCAATCTCCCGCACGAAACCCTCTCCGATCTGGACATCAGCCTAGACTCGCCTCTGACAGAGATGGTCACACGCACCTGGTCCCAGGTGGGGTGATTGCTTCTCGCTTTCGTCGAGGTGTACGCCGGCCAATATCCATCATCAAACAAGACTTCCACCGCACCCTTCCTCGCCAGCTGACCAGAGATGACCTGGAAGACCAAGACACCGGATTCTGAGCGAGTCAGCGGAGAATTGAGGGCACAACTTACGGGATCGCAGAAGCTGCTCATTCGACAAATCAATCCCCTTCTCCGGATTCTCCGCCGCGGTTGCCTCCCCTCCAGCCTTTGACTCTGCCACACCTGCCTTCGTAGACACCATTGACTCTCCACCAATTGATAGAGACGGATGATGTCCATTGACAGACCCTATAGTGGTTGCAGTCGCCATTCCGGTGGCAGGGCTTATAGGCGTAGAGGCACCATCGGGCGTCACGCTGGCCTTTTCCTCGGCGGCCACATCAAACTCGTTCTTCTGCTTGTCGAATGACACACCGCCTCGAAGCGATACAGCCGGTTTAAAGTCGATCGCATAGTTCAGCGTCCCCTTGTACGCATTCGCCTTGTCGAGCTTGATCTTGTCGCTTCGAGCCTGTTGTCCCTTGCTCTGGTACGGATACTTTGCATCGTCGGTGGCCGTGACATAATCGGAGACCTTGACCTCGACGTGGCCCAACGATCGGTCTTTCCCGATATTTTGGTAGTCCATCAATTCCATCATGATATTATCCCGGACATTGTGCACCGGCACGTAAACAATCTGGTCCCATTCTGGGTTGAGACTGTTGTTGATCACCTCGGTCCGAGCGAGCGTCTTGTTGTTGCCCAAGAGTCGAACGTATGGGTCCGACTTTCCGCCCAATGCCGCCTCGACATTTTTGACATCCGTAGCGTTTTTGAGCCAGATTCGGAGGATACCGATAGGCGGGACATACGAGGCCGCTCCATCCATCGCTCCCGTCATCGCAACAGGCTTCCATTCGGCCGTCAGCCTGACTTTACCAGCTCGGCTACCTTGCAGAGGCAGCCAGTCTTGTTGCCGTTCTCGAGCCTCGAGCAGGTCGACCAGTTTGACCGTCAGACGACCAAGGCTGGGATCTTGCGAAAACTTCTCGCTGTCGAGTATCTGGAGCGAGATGACCGAAGAATGCTTGTCGGGCACCAAAAACTCGCAATGCGACTCCCAGATGGGGTTGTGTGTCCGCTTGAGAACCGGTGTCGTGTGGACGGGCTTTCTGCTTCCACCAAGATAGATTCGAGTGAAAGGGTTCAACTCGCCATGCGCTCGAGAGACGTCGAGATCCTTCGCCTGATGCAAGGTCAAACGAACGATACCCGTCGCCGTCTCGGGAAGCGGTTCGATGGTACCGTCTGCCGCTTTCGTTGGTTGAAGGACGGGAAAGTAAGACAGGTCGTATCGCAGTTCTCCTCGATCCTTTCCTCCGCCCAAGATCTTCCCCACCAGTCCCTCCTGCTCCTGATCATCGGTGAGCGTGGCGAGCTCCTGCGATACCGTACCGAGAAGATTGTCGGGACGATGATCGTTGTAGTCGTACAAATGGAGATTGAGAACGTCGGCCAAGGTGTTGATGAGGATAAAGTGGGTTTCGCCCCAAGATGGGTGGGATGTCGAAGTGATCGTCTTTGTTTGCGCGACGGCGGGTTTGGCACCCAGAGCGACCGACACATAAGGATCCGGAGCACCACCACCGAGTTTGACTGCCTTGAGACCTCGAGCGTCGTTGACGTGGACCTTGAGTACACCGATGGCCGTGTCGAGAGGCGTGCCGGACAGAAGAGCTTCGAGATCGATGGTAAAGACGTTTGGGTCGTACATCATAGGTCCAAGATTGGCGTGGACCTGATCTCGAATAAAAGGCGCCAAACCGGGGATGCTGTTGATGTCGAAACCAAAAGTATCGCCTCCGATAGGCTTCAACACATAGTCGAAAATCGGTTTCTCGATGAAACTGAGCTCGACCGTTTGCACGTGTGGGAAGTTGGTCATCAGCTTGAGCTTGATCCTGCAGAGTCAGCTAGCTATACGGATCGTAAAGAAAACGATGACCCACCTCATCCGTCCAGTAAAGCTCATGTCTTCCAAGAGAACAGGTAAACTTTTCGATACCGCTCCTTTTCCAATTCGGATAGATAGTACAATCCTTGGGTTGACCCGAGTGGCAGCTTGTCGAGGGGTAAGATCCTGTATGTCAATTGGCGTGAAAGAGAGCGCCCAGTCCATAATGACGACATCTTCCGGTCTTGATTGTCAGCTGCGACCAAGATCTCGACGGCGGTCTCACGTTTTGGGGAAGGTACGGACGTAGTCGATGCGAGGAGCTAAATATCAGTATTCAATGGACATGCGCAAGCGCTGCAGCTTGCCTTTGTTTCCCACTGCCATCAGCAAACGATCATGAACGCCATGGCCTCCCACTCACGTGTGAACGTAGTCAATCTGATACTTTCCAAAAAGCTAGGGGTATTGGCTTCGAGCGCAGCATCCACACTCGCCACGATTGTCGCACTCAATACTGGCTCATAACTGATATCAGCTCTTACCCCTTTCGCGACGTATCCCCAAAAGACCAAAACTCACATTAGCCAGAACCGGTCTAAAAATCCGTTGAGCCAGTCTGCGCTCTCCGTCTCTGTGACAAGCCGGGTCTTGACCAGTTCTCTTTGGATATCATCCCTGGCTCGATGCCTGGTCCGGGTGATCGAGAGATTGTAGAAAGAAGCGCAAGAGGCGAGAACGAGGATAATCCAACCCCAGCCAAAGTGCAGGACGGTGAAAAACCGGGTGGTCAAGACAGCAAAGGCAATCTAAAGCTCAGCTTGAACAAAATGCCTTCCAGCAGTCGACTCACGATGGCGGCGTTGTGATACCAAGCACCATAAGTGTTTTCCGACCTCAGATCTCAGCCTAGCTTCAAACATGCGAAGGAGAGGCAGACTTACAGGTAGTCGGCAAGGATAGACGTCTGCTCATTGGACTTGGCATCAGAGCCGGGAGCCGCAGCCGCAGCTTGCTTCCACCCTACTTGTAGCTGTTCGTCAGGACGAATCCCATCCTATACCCCGTATATTTAGACTTACCCAGGTCGGTACCGCGGGAGCAGCACCAGCGGGAATTGCACCCGGAATCGAATCCTGGTCCGTCAGCAAGAGACCTCGACCCTAGTGAACTACCCACGGCGCCTACAGCTTGACCTTCTGCTCTCGAAGCTTTGTCGACATCCTGTATAGAGACAGTAGGAGCCGGTGCACCGTCCTGCCCGGAAGTATCGATAGTAACCGCTGCCGGTCAGCGCCCAGTCACCTACAGATGAGTAGTCTCACCTCTACCGTCCTCCTTGTTATGCCTCAAACGGTCCATCCCAGGTACAGCCGATAACTGAGCCTTCCCTGCTCCTGCCGCTCGAGCTTTCTCCTCTGGCGAAGCATCCGGATCGAACGACTATCTATCAGTACCCTGGATCCATTGTTGTCGTTCAGTAAGCTCACATAGACAGCTGCCTTGTCCGCATCTCGACCCAACACGGCTCTCCCAGCAGTCTGAGTGAGATTGCCGACTCCGCCAGCTACTGCGCCGACCCCGTGGGTAACTCCGCCGGCTACTGCTCCTACACCGCCTGCGACGACTTTGAAGGGGTTATGGGACTTGTGCGGTGTCCCATTCGCATGGTCGACAGCCTTGACGTCTCCCATTGTTGATGTATACGCCTGGGAATAGGCCGTAGTCGAAGTCGAGGGACGGGGAGATGGGAAAGTGTCTGTCGAAGGGTTGCTGTTGTTGCATGTTCGCTTGACGTCAAGGCAACAAGCGGAGGCGGACGATCCCGCACTTCTGGGCCAGCAGCAACTTGTCTGCGACTTTTGCTATTCATACATACCTCTACCTTAACATGGACCTCCCTTGACGCCCCATACACCGACGACAGTAAGCCAGCACGAGATCGACGTGGCGGCGACACTTGAACTTGAAAGTATCGATAGGTGATGCGGCATGAAGGGAACGACAACAATGGCTGTTGGCGTCTCGCAACCACCTTTCCCTTCTACCGTCGACTCCCCTCACTATAGACCCACATCCTTTTGTCATTCTCCCTCTCGCAATCATCAGACATGTACGGTCTGACACACCTTACAATGGTTTCACTCTACACTCAAAGTCTCGTCGACCCCGTCCTTGCCCCTTCCACAACGTCGGCCTAAGACACGGGGGGTCTCACATCTGGACTGATAGTGGACGTCCTCGCACAGGTGCGACTATTGGAGGTCGGACTGAAAGGATGATCCTCTTTTCATGGTCACACGAACGTGCTTACCGCGGCAGGTCGGTCAAGTGGAACGTATGCGAGGGTATATATGCCCAGACCAGGTCGGAGACTGCCAGACTCATCGCCAGCCGATCGACGATTCTCTGATTTTCTAACTATTTTTCGACTCTATTTTGTTCAACTTTACGCTCAGGTGTATAGCTCTCAACCTTATCTCGCCCTTTCTATACTCGCATAAAAACATCTCGAAGATGTCTTGCGCCGACAACAAAGCTTGCAAGGTGAGTATACCTTGTCTTCCCTAGGGACTTTGAACTCATTGGTAGCTCTGCCATGGCCCTATTGCCGACTCTGCTCCGTCCTCCCCTCTCTCCGCCCCTGCCTCTCCTCTCGACAGTGCCGACTGCCATACACATTGTATGAGCTTTGCATGTCCAGGTTGCGTTGCCAAGGTGGGGCCACACTCAACCCGTATGGGTCCACAGCTGACTATCAGCACCGAGACTCGTATCAGATTCTCAACCTCAAGAACCACATCTACGACTATCATTGCGGATCGTGTATGGCCGACGTCCAGATACCCCAATCCAGGCGAGGTTCCGTCGAAAGCGATGTAGACCCTCTCGATACGCGACAGGCCTGCTATTGATCGGTACTTCCACGGGTGCAGACACCAGGTCGAGCTTGGAGGGAGGAGACGAGTAGCCTGTCAGCCTGTCGACCTAATAGAGCAGAGTTGAATCTCTTACAACGGGGAGCAAGGTGTCCATAGTATACTCGAATGCATATGATGTCTCCGTCCTACTCGTTTATACATCTATCGTTCGTTATTGTATCATGATCATCCAAGACAAGACAAAATAGAACAGGCAGAGCGGGTACACCGCTAGCCATGTCCTCGAGTCGGGCAGTCTTGTGCCGTTGAAGAAGTTCATCGAAGCTACTCCATCAGCTAAGACACGCGGGAGCAGAGGTGGAGATAGCTCACCCCATACGGACCAAGCCCAACAAGCGAGAGAGATCGGTATCCGGACGAAAAGGTTGTGTACCAGCATCGAGATGATAGAAGCGAGAAGTATCGGTGCCAAGGCATATCCCAGCACGCACTGGTCGTCAGCCCCATTTCGAAAAGAAGGAAGATATGGGTCGTCCGGCTCACCAAGCTTTGAAAGAACGATCTGCGCATATCAGCCCGATGTTCTTCCATGTTCCTGATGGCTAAACTTACACTTTCCCGCCTAGCAGCTTGGAGTTGACAGTCACCACCACCGTACCGATAGTGATGAGTGATATGACGAGGGAGAAGACTTGCATCGACTGGTCTTTCGGAGCCTTCCCATCAGCCAGATTTCATTTACGAGCCAGCTAGTCACTCACATCTATCGACAAGACTATCGCCAATCCCAAGCAGATGACTAGCGGTCCCCAGAGATCCCAATCCCTATCATCAGCCGAGTGATACGATACCATCGAGGGATCAGACACACCTCAACAGCTCGTTGCTCCCTCCGCCTTTTGGAGGATAAAGCACCTGCAACAGCTTGGCGTATATGCTCCTCAGATCTCGCATCTACCGTCAACTCAAATCTACACGGCAGCGTAGATCTCACTATAGTCTCAGAGACCGGCTCGTCTAATGTGGAAGCGCCCGTATACCTCGTCTCCATCTTGACCCCTCCCCATCCTGTCCTCGTCTCCGTCGCGGGCCGAGGTCCTGAGCCTATCTTGCCCGAAAGACCAGATGGAGGAGCCGCAGGAGGGTTGGCTTGTGGCCGAGAGGTTGAGCCGGAAGCTTGCGGGTGGGAGAACGAAAGCGCGTCTAGGTCATCATCGTCGGGTTGACTGAATATCAGCACCAGCTCCCACAAGGGGTTTTCCCGAGAGTGCAATCTTCGGGCACTGCACGCACATGGTCTGATTGGAAGATCCTCCGATGGGTTCGTACGACATCCTGTCGTCTCCAGTCGTCTTCGTTTAATGTCGGATCAGCAGTCAAGGGCCAAGATGCATGCATCCCATATGAACAGCTCAGCTCGTCGCCGGCAAAGGCAGAGAAATAGGCGGCGAAGGGAGCTTTGTTGACAATGGTATCGCAAGCCTAAATCTGTGATCGCCTGACCCTGCTGGCTCGCCGCCCTGTACCTTACTCGTCGGTATCGACAACGAGCAGGTTTGTGCATCCCTACTCTACCTACATCTACTTCTCCTCGATTCATCTGCGCCCGATATGGTCTTGGCAGAATTGGGGAACAGGCTGCATAATGCGCTCAACCAACTCTCCAAAGCGTCCGTAGTCGACGAGAAAGTGAGCCCACTTCCCCCCTCCCCTCTCACTCTCTCTCTCGGCTATATCCCCATTCACCCGCCATCCCAAGCTTATATTCCAGGTTATCGATGCTCTGCTCAAAGAGCTCTGCGCTGCGCTGCTCGAGTCAGATGTGAATGTCAAGCTTGTCTCGCAGCTACGGACCAAGGTCAAGACAAAGGTCAAGAAGAACCTGGAAGAAGCAGAAAAGGCCGGTGGAAGGGAAGCCAATAAGAAGAATGTCGTGCAAAAGGTAAGCTACCTCCTTCAGTTTGCCGCAGAGCTAACAAATACAGGCCGTGTTTGATGAACTTGTTGCGCTTGTAGACCCTGGGACGGAGCCGTACAAGCCGGTCAAGGGGAAGACAAACGTCCTCATGGCGGTCGGGATTCAGGGCGCAGGTAAGACGACAACATGTACAAAGGTGAGCTACCATCATTGCCTGAACTACCAGAGCTGACATCACAGCTTGCGGTGCACTACCAGAGGAGGGGTTTGAGGACCTGTCTTGTCTGTGCGGATACATTCCGAGCAGGAGCTTTCGACCAATTGAAGCAGTATGTTCTTCTCTATCTTCCCCTTGCACGGTAACCTGACGCTTCAGAAACGCTACAAAGGCCAAGATCCCCTTCTATGGTAGCTACACCGAGACAGACCCCGTCGCCATCGCTTCTTTAGGTGTGGAGAAGTTCAGAAAGGGTAAGCTGCGCGCACCAATTTTTAAACGCTCCTACCTGACTGTGTAGAACGCTTCGATGTGATCATTGTCGATACTTCTGGTCGACACAAGCAAGAGTCCGAGCTCTTCGAAGAAATGGTAGCGATTTCTGCAGCTGTGAGACCCGACATGACCATCATGGTTCTCGACGCCTCGATCGGTCAAGCGGCAGAAAGTCAAAGTAGGGCGTTCAAGG
Source organism: Cryptococcus sp. GC_Crypt_1 (assembly GCA_026538415.1). Taxonomy (NCBI): domain Eukaryota; kingdom Fungi; phylum Basidiomycota; class Tremellomycetes; order Tremellales; family Cryptococcaceae; genus Cryptococcus; species Cryptococcus sp. GC_Crypt_1. Next base: position 20,694 of record JALPCD010000159.1, read on the forward strand.
ATAGTGCCGACTTTGGAGCAATCATCGTCACCAAGCTGGATGGACACGCCAAGGGAGGAGGAGCTATAACGGCGTGAGTCTGCTTTACCTCGTCTTGGTTGTACTGATGATAGCGTGGCGGTAACAAAGACTCCTATCATCTTCTTGGGAACGGGTGAACATTTGCACGATCTGGAGAAATTTGCACCTCAGCCGTTCGTGTCCAAGTTGCTGGGAATGGGAGACATGCAAGGTCTGGTGGAACACATGTAAGCTTCTTAATTATGGCTCTTGTGCCGAGCTCACCGACTAGGCAAGATATGGCTCGAGCGAATCCGGATCGTCAGAAGGAAATGGCCAAGAAGCTGGAACAGGGTAAATTCTCCATCCGAGATTGGCGAGAGCAGCTTTCGAGCATCATGAGCATGTCAGTCTACAGAATCAGTTCTCTTAGATGAAGGCTGATAAATTAGGGGATCAATATCAAAGATAGCATCGATGATACCCGGAATGCCGCAAGGCATGATGGAGGGCAACGAGGAGGACACTGCTGCCAAATTGAAACGCATGATCTATATCACCGACGCCATGAGGGCAGACGAGCTGGATTCGGATGGTCTGATCTTCGTAAGTTGTCTTTTGCGGTGAACATGGGTGTAGCTGACGCTTAGGTCTCTTTCGACAAGCATGGCAAGCCTGTGGGGTTGAACAAGCGAGCGAGGAGAGTGGCAAAAGGAAGTGGAACCAGTGTACGAGAGGTCGAGGAGCTACTTGCTCAAGCAAGGATGATGGCTGGTATGGCTCGCCAGGCGGGCGGTCAAAACGGCTGGTGAGTATCTCTATTCAGTAATGAGATATCGGCTAACCAGCAGGATGAGTGCAATGCAGAAGATGCAAGGTGCTATGGGAGGCAAACCATTAGGCCCCAACGGACAACCGTCTCCGGCTCAAATTGACGCCATGAGGGTCAGTCCTGTCGTCGTCTTGCGTGTACGTCTTAGAGCTGACGAGTGCAGAAAGCCATGCCACCAGAGAT
>JALPCD010000016.1:0-41681 GCA_026538415.1 Cryptococcus sp. GC_Crypt_1
TTTCGACGAGCATATGTGCGAGCTTGCTGAACAAGAGCAATGCCCAAAAGTAGGAGCAAAAGTGGTTGGAGCACATCATGTCATATGTCGTGAAAAGAAAAAAAGAGATCTATACGTATACTACACTCAATACCCTCCCGGACCCGTCTGATCTGCTTCCCTCCTCCTCCCCCTCCCCACGTCTGCGTCGACCGATGACCCTGTCGCGCCTGTGCCTGCCCGAGACCTTCGTCCTGGCCCACTTGTTCCTCTTCTCTCCCGTCGCATCCAGGCCAAGTATCGAGGAAAGCCAGACTGCGTCGGCGGTGTTGGACCCATCGTAGCTGGAGACGAGGGGGTAGAATCGGGTGGTATAGGTGGAGCGGGGTTTGGATTGTTAAAGTCTGCCATGTCAGCAACGGGCAACGGCGCTTGATATCGCCCAACGAGGAGCACTGCTCACCTTTTCTGCACAAAGGACAGCTACTCGATTGTTGAAGTAACCTGGACATGAGCTCGGCTCGTGTGTGAGGTGATTCACACTCACCATGGATCGATACAAGCTTTATGATAGACATGCCCAATCTCACAAGGCAATATTCTTAGATCGTCTCCCGTCTCAAAGTCTAACAGACATATCGGACATTGATCCTCCACCCTTGCTGTCGTTGTCCCCGTGCGCATCTGTTCGATGGGAATCTCGGAATGACGGGGATACAGCTCGTACCCGGAAGTCGTTCTCGATGTCGAAGGGGAAAAGAAGGATGCTTTACCGCTAAACGAGTCATCGTTTGAACCGGAGCGAGGTCTCGAACCAACAGCAGAGTGATAGGCTTCCGACTCGGTATACTGCGAGCGGCGTAGCGATGCTCGATGGTTTGATCCACCCGATGTCGATCGCTCCATGATGGGCAAAACGACCCCTCCACCGTAGCCTCCTTCAGACAAAAGCTGCTTTGGCGCAGCGTTATCGCCTCGAGAAAATTTAATAACGGGGAATGTGTCCAATATCGCCTGCGCGATTCCCCCTGCGGTGCTTTGGGGCCCTTGTTGGTCGCTGGCTTCTCGTCTTCCATACCGTTCGGGATGCCGCATCGCTCGTCGAGCTCCCACAAAGACCATCATGATAAAGGCGAGAGAGATGATGCCAGTGATGACATACAAGGCGATCATCGATCCAGGCGTCTTTTTCGACCCGCTATCGGAGGAAGAGCTGGTCGCGTTGGGTATACCGGTCGGTGTCGCCTGGCCCGTGGAATTTCGAGCCTGAAGCTGACCGATAAGGTAGGTTTGATATAGCGGCGCATTGTTGGCAAGGCTGTTGTTCACGTCGACGGCTCTGACAAGGTCAGCTCTGCTCGTGGAAGGGGTTGAAGGCCGCCTACGATTCGTTGAGCATAGTCCCATTGAAGTAGTAAAACGCGTCGGAGGTATGTGTCCATTGATTATCGATTACCCTTACAGATCAGCTACAGACCCCTCAACATAAAATGCTGTGGAGCTCACCGTGCAACCTGGACCGTCTTTGTCGCAAAGACATCTAGGGGCTTTTCAAAATCCGTAATGTACCACTGATTCAACAAACAGCTTTGGCTCGTAGCAGTGTATAGCAACTATCCATCAGCACCAGCGCGCCTCGATACTACATGCGCGCGTATGAACTAACAGCAGAGACCGCGCCTCTATCCCGTGCCAAGGTGAAAATATCATCGTCCTGGCTTGCCGTAGTCTCGTTTGCATCGCATGAAATGTACGCGATCCAAGGTGTCGTCGTCGACACGTTGGGTCCCATTGTGCTTTCGGAGAAATGGACCAATGCCCCAGATGTCGTCCCGCCAGTCGGAATGTCCGCTTGAAGCTGATACGAGACTCGTCCCGAGTAGACTGACGGTGGATCGGTCCATGATATTGAAATCGAAGACGAGTCGGTCAGGTTGAGCCCGGTCGTATCGTTTACCGGCAGAGCTGGAATATACGCTCGAGCAGGTGTCACGACCAAAGTCGAGAGGATGAGGGTGGAGATGGTCGGTAGGTTGAGCAGGGAAAAGAGGGAGGGTCGAGCGAGGTTGAGCATGTTTGGTCTGATAGAAGGGGAAAAGTTGAGCGACAGAGATAAGGTGCCTATGCCTTGAGCGTCGAGCAATATGTCGGACCGCTGGACATGGTCTACCGGTCGTTTCCTGCACCTATGATGTCGAGTCGACCAGTGGAGTGTCAGGCGGGGAAGGAGACGTCGAAATAGAGAAAGGATGAAGAGGCCAAAGTCGATGCCGCTGTGATATGGTGATGGCTGTCAAGGGTTATTTCGGGCGGATGTCACAAAACAAAGGAGACCGCAGTGTAAAGCCGTCTGGCCAGTACCGTCGAGACTACTCGTATGTAGGTGCGAAGAGTCGAACAAGCTCGATTTGCAAGCTGGATGTGGAATGTAGAGGATTGAGAGGAGTACCAACGATGTGCGGAGCAGAAGAGTCGCCCTACCTTAGTAGCCTAGCAAACATTATCGGCACCGCTTCACTTTGAAGCAATCCAACCGTGACCTCACTGGTGGCGAGCTGGGAACAGCTTCTCATTCCTCTCAGAGCCAGCCTCTCCTACAGCATGGAAAAGGCTCGTGGTGGTAGAGAACATCGTATGCATGGCTATATAGCAATGGCACGAACCTTACCAGTGAACAAGAGACCAACGGCCATACCGTCCGAAGCCCAGGTCCGTACAAACCCTTCTCTACAGGTGAGCCTTGAAGAGCGTCTCGGTGATGAACGATGCTTGAAGCTTGTTTCCGCTGAAAAATCGTCCTCCTAAACCCTTGAGAGCAGCATCGGCGTTTCGGACAGTCTCAAACTCCATGTATACCTCACCCTGCAATGATCAGTGCGAGCTTTGGCTGGGAGAAGTGAAGTTGACCTACCGCAGACATCTTGTCGACCTTGATCCGCTTGACGAGGCCGTACTTTTCCTCAATTTCGCCCTTCACATCTTCGGCGAGGTCGAGGTCCCAATTTCTTTCAGTCTCCCTACAACGTCAGTTCGAGATGTAGGCAACAGAGGTCGCTCGACTCACTTGTCAGGGTCAAACATTGGCGAGACGAGCAAGAATCTCGTCGGCTCGACATTCTGTTGTCGAGAGGGACTACCATCAGCCCTATGCAACAAGCACGACTTACGGCTCGGGTCTACTGGGTCGAGCAGCAGCTCCTCGTGGCTCGTCTCTAGCAAGCTTCTGCATGAGTTGTTGTCGAGCTGTAGCGTCCATCTTGGGTCCTCGTCGCACATCGTCGATCTGATCTGGAAGTTGAGATCGCTCTTGGAAAGCATGCACTTTGACTGTCGAGATCAGCTTATGCTCGACGCAGAAACACGCTATGGCTCACTATGTCTACCGGCGAGCTCGAAGCCGTTCATGGCATCTACGGCCATCTGGGCCGCACCAAGATCTTGGAACTGAACGTACGCAGTCTCTTTGCTCGACCCGTTCTATCTTGTCAGCGATGAGATACTCGGAGCGGCTGGACCAGCTTACATAATGATAGTGCACATCGACAAACTCGATCGGGCCGAAAGCCTCGAAGACTTGGGTGATATCGTCCTGGTTGAGCGTCGAAGCAAGATTGGTGACAAAGAGCCTATGGTAAGGGATCGAGGCGTATCTGTTCTTTTCCATGTCGAGTCCGGGAGGAAAGGCTAAGCCGGTACTCAGGGGTGGGAAGTGGATGTTTTGCGGCAAGGCTCGAGGAATACCTTGGGCATGTCGACTATGCCGTCAGCAGGACATACGAGTGAAGGAGAAGGGTGACCCACCCTCCAGCCATGATACTGGCAATGTCGACACCATCTCGGTTCTTCTCTGATTCGGTGAGCACGATGCTGATGGGTATACCCATGACGACCTGGCCAGAAAGCTGATACCGTCAGTTCCTGCATTCAACGAAGGCCAAAAACTCACTGCCAAAGCCTTGTTGACCAGCTCCACGGCATCGAGTTCGACATAGCCGATCCTGGGAGTCAGCTCCGACCGTCTCCACCGAGTCGAGCAGCTCACCCCTTGGATCGTCTAGACACCCTATCCATGACGACCCTAGCATCACGTACTGCCCCACGCCCAAGCTTGTGCTCGAAGAACAATCCCAGATCCTGTGAAGTCAATCTCGCTGCGAGCTGAGAGACAAAGACGGATCGCGCTTCAGAGTCGACTTCATGCAGCAACTGTTGAGCTGGATCCTGAGCTGCAGGAGGTTCACTAGCGTCAGGCGGAGGCGGAGGCGGAGCGTGTCGTGGAGGAGGAGATCGACGCATCTGACGAGGAGGCGAGCCTCGATCGTCTCGATACGGTCGGCCACCACGCGGACCGTACTCATCGGGCTACAGGATCAGCTGCTAGCTCGACCAGGAAGGGAGGTATGCTCACATGGGCGGAACGAGGGTTTTCGCTTTGACGTTCGGCTCGCATCTCCCGATCTCGCGAAGCTCGTTGTCGTTCTCGATCTTCAGGTGGGAAAGATCGTCGGATCATTCGGTCGTCTCGGGGCGAATGAGGGATCAGTTCTCGAGATCGATGGGACCGATGGGATTCTCGAGACCTATCTCGTTCTCTACGTTCGTAATCTCGCGTAGAACCTCTCGCGGATCGATCATCATACTCTCTTTGATCCCTTCCATCTCGACCATCTCGACCATCTCGTCCATCTCGTCCATCTCGTCCATCTCGCTCCCTTCGTCGTCGATAACGCTCTTCCCTATCTGCCTCGGTCTCCTCCTCTCGGTGTCGCTCCTGTCGTCTCTTTCTCTCAGCCCTCTCTTCTTCCGTCTCATTCTCATAGTGTCTTCGGTGTCGCTCTCGTCGTTCTCGCTCTCTATCTCTACCGCCGCCGCCGTCTCGCTCGCTGCCGTCCTCACCCTCTCGGGGCCGGTCTCGACGGTTGGAAGGCCTATCTCGATCATCTTCATCGGGTTCACGATGACGCTTCTCACGGTTGCTAATCGCGTCAGCCAAAGTTCAAACCAAGGAGGAAAGCACAAGGAAGAGCTTACGTGGAGATTTCTGGAGTCTTGTCACGGCCATTTACGGGTGGTGCATCGTTCATGGGTGGTGTATCGGACATTTCGATTGCAGCGACAACCTGGGCGAGGTGTCGATATTGCTTTTGTAGAGGTTGATAGGGTTGACAGAAAGGTTGAAAGGTTCGAGATCAACGAGGTGCATGTCGAAGTCGCCAGAGTGACCTGGCTGCATACCTTGCTCCTGTGCCACACTGCTTAATTACCGAAATTCGCCGCTTCTGTTGTGCAGCCCCTACTCTCGAGACAGCCTCATGCATGACCCCATGCCTTTGTCTGTCGCCTGTATCTGCGCAGCTGGACCTGCTATGCATCTTTCGTTGTCCCCGCAAGAGTGAGGATGAACAGCTGAGAAGCTTAGACGAGGCAAGGCCTGAGATGAAGGTGGGACGGCGGAACCAAACAAGACGATTTATGCACCTCCACCTTGCCCGGCCATCCGTTGCCCATCATTGGGCTTTCTAGACCCTTTCGACCACTTCCTCGACGTGTCCTATGGAGCTCGACCCTCCGATCGGGCGATGAGATATGCTCCTTTGACCTCGGCTTCCCACGCTCTGTCAGCTCAACCATCATCAGTCGGAACGATCTCCTAGACCCTAAAGCCTTTACACCTTTGTTCGAAGCCTCCTTCGCAATATCCTTTCTACTTGCTTCGCCTACTAGTTGAATCACTCGCAGAACCCCTCCACAGGACAACAAAGGATGTCGATGGTTTAGATATCGCCTCGTCTCAATCCCTCTGCGCGCAAAAGGCCTTTTTGTCGCTTGTGCAGCGTTCCGACATCGCCTGTTAGAACCCACCTCATCATGTCGAGCGAGACTCTCTCGACAGATTCCGAAGCGACTACCATGACGCTCACTCGCCTGAAGGACGAGGAGCCAGCATCTGGCAAGGATGTGCCAATCGGTATCGATTGGTTTCTGCGGCACATCAGGCTACACAAGGTATTGCTTGGAATTACACTCGTCGGAGCACTAGGCGTAGAGACCGGGCTGCTGTTGGACAGGGGTATACAACCGGCGGATAAGATCGGCCGTCAGGTGGCTACGGCGGATTTTTGGGTGACAGTGGGGGGTATAGTCACACTGGTAAGTACTCTACCCGTTTCCAGTATTACAGCTGACGTCAAGGGCATCTCGATCTTGCTGCTCGCTTTGACCTTTGTACGACGGCCACAATCTGTCCATGGCCAAATCACTCATCTCCCCGCACACCGAACACTCTGTTCCAGCGTCTTCGCCTTCACCTTGATCTTTCTTGTCCTCCATGCAGTTCCCGGAATCTCCTACACCTACATCACCCATCTCACGGCACCTCGACTACATGTTCTGCCCTACTACACCGCCCTTCGGACTATCGCCTTGCTCCTTCCCTTCCTCTCCGTCGGCTTCATGCGAAGAGGACCAAAGCGACACTTCACACCGCTTAGCCTCGGCACAGGGTTCGGCTTGAACTCTGAAGCTCCTGGGACTCCACCAGGCGGGAACGCTGTAAAGGGGAATATCAGGCCAGGCGATAGCCATATCAGAGTTCAACCAAATCTCGATTTTGCCGGCTCGGAGGCTAATGTGCTGGATTACAACAACAGCTCGATGCTTAGTTTCATCTTCCTCGCCTATGTGAGCCATCGAGGACTTCTAGGAGAGGCCAACGCTGATTTCCAGATGTCGAGGCTGGCTTTTAGATCGGTCAAGGTGGAAAGCCTTTTGCCGTCTGATTTGCCTCATATGGAGGAGTACATCCGATCTTCTGGAGCTGAAGAAGATCTCAGATTCGGAAAGGCCAACGAGGGAGGGATAAGGCTACCGACGGAGCAGGAGAAGATTACAAAGTGGATGTTGGTGCGCAGTCTTTGGAAAGGTCGAGGAATGACCGTCTTCATCAGCAAGTCGTCGTAGTTGCCATCTCCGTTTTCGGTGCTGATGACTAGCCTGGTGCATCGAAACCTTCACTACCTGCTTCAGCTATCTTCAGATTTACTCGATGCACGAGATCATCGCATCGTTCGACGACCCTACTCGGGACAACCGGGCTTATGCTCAATTGATGTGCTGGGGTTTGTTTGTTGGACAGAGCACAGAGTGCATTTTGCAAGCTTATTCCGGGCGAGTGCTACTGCTATACCTGCACCTCCGAGCGTTGCTGATATTCTAGGTCGAGGGAGAACTATCTCTTGCATATGCCGGTTAAGATGTCCCTTGCTGCTTTGGTGAGCTTGCTCTTCGTTATGCAGACTCCGCTGACCAATAGCTTTTCAAAAAGATCTTGAGAGTCACCGATGTCAAAACCGTCGAGGCGCATAACCTGTCCGAGAAGGAGACGGAAGAAGGCAAAGGTAGAAGCCAGATCATCAACCTTTTGACGATTGACACTGGTGCCATGGCAGGCTTGTCTTGTCATATCTGGAACGCTTCCAATGCTTTGATAGCTCGTACGTCCCCGCAAAGCGTCTCGTGAGGTGGTGCTAATCGAATAGTGATTGTCGGCATCGTCTTTCTGTATCAGATGTTTGGTGTTAGCGCCTTGATTGGTATCGCATGTGTTCCTCTCAGTGCTCCGATATCGGTCTACGTATCCAAGCAGTCCTACCGTAAGGCATACCCCGATCTACATGTGTTGCGCTGATGATCCAGGTGCCGATCGAGCTTGGGCAAGAGCTCGGGATGCTCGAGCTAGTGCTATCAAGGAGTTTCTTCTCTGTTACAAGGTCATCAAAGTGAGCTCAACTCTGTTAAACCTGTCGGTCATATAGTTGACGTACTTTAGCTAAACGCTTTCGAACCCTACTTTCGACGGAAGATTGAACGACTTAGATCCAACGAAGTCACCTGGCAGCGCTGGAGGTTCACGCTCGGAACATTATACAACATCCTCGCCGACCAGCTGCCGGCTCTGGCCATTTTTGTCACCTTTTTCTTCCACACCAAGGTGTTTGGTCATCGACTAGAGCCCTCCACCGCCTTTGTAGCAATCACAGTCTTCAACAGAGTCAAGGGTGGGTTGGCCCGAGCTATATAGCCTGTACTGTCGCTGACTTGACCAGGTGCTCTCCAATTCGTCCCGGCATTCATTCAAGATATCCTCGGCGTCACCGTCGCTTTCAATCGACTCACCGCTTTCTTAAATCGACCAGAGGTGGATGTGACCGAGTGGGAAACGGACGAGACGGTTATCTCGTTTACTAGAGCGTCTTTCTCTTGGCCCGTCGCCGACGCCGAAGGAGCCGATATCGAGGAAGGGCAAAAGGCGTTCCGCCTGATGGGGCTGGACTTCACTTTACCACGGGGAAAGTTCACCTTGGTGTGTGGACCGCTTGGATCAGGCAAAACTCTCTTCGTGAGTCCTTGTAGCAGCGAGATCACGGTGCTGACATTCAGCTACGAGCCTTACTTGGAGAGGCTGTTCTTGACCAAGGTATGGCTACGGCACCTCGGACGAGTCTCGATGCGACACCTATCAATGGCTACTCGATCTCAGGCCCCTGGAGCATCGCTACCTGGCTCGACAATTCAGTATCATTTGCCCCGCAGCAAGCGTACATCCGACATGGTACAATCCGAGACAACATCCTCTTTGGACAACCAATGTGGAGATTGCGATACAAGGAGGCATTGAGACAGGCGTCTTTGTTGTCGGATCTGGAGAACATGGCGGACGGGGACCTGACGGAGATCGGGGATCACGGCGTGAACCTGGTGAGTACTGTCCTGTCCAGGCCAAATTCTACGTCGAGCTGACATGCAGTCGGGTGGTCAGAAAGCTCGTGTCAACCTGGCTCGATGCATATACTCTAGATCTCGGACCGTGTACCTGGACGATATCTTGTCGGCCGTCGATGCGCATACCGCCCAATTCATCGTCGAGGAGTGTCTGAAAGGTCGACTACTGCAAGGTCGAACGGTCGTCCTGGTGTCGCATCATGTCGCACTGTGTATGGATGCTGCCGATTTCATCATCGAACTGAAGGACGGTCATGTCGAGCAAGCTTGTTCAGCAGCCGAAGCGAAGATTGATGACCTCGAGGATATGGTGATTACCTCGCCAACGATGAACCTCATGTCGCCCATCGACGATCACACCCGGCTGGCAAAGATTGGCAAATCTGCGAAAGACGGCGAAGAGGACACGCCCGACAGCCCACAGACTCGACAAGTTTACCGAGCCGAGGCTTCGTCCGTCGGTCGGGTCGCCCGTAATCACTACATGCTCGTTTTTGCTGCAGCTGGAGGTGTCGCTTACTGGAGTGTGCTCATCTTCATTTTTTGCGCTTCGACATCGCTCAATCACATTTTTATCCCTCTCTTCTTTCGACAATGGACCGAGCACTCGGATCCATCGAATCTCGACCATAATCTACGCATCTATCTCGGATTGGTGACGGCCTCGGTTGTTCTTGGCGGAATTCGATGGGTGTGGCTATATGGGATGTTCGACTTTGGCTTTTACAATCGAGGGAGCAGGAGGATACATACGATCTTGCTCGACGTGGTGTGCACCGCCCCATTGAGTTTCTTCGAGAGTACACCGATGGGGAGGTTGATGAACATCTTTGGAGGGGACATGTATAGACTGGACGGGAACTCGGCGGATGATTTTGGTCGTGAGTCTTGTGTGATCTCTCGATAAATCTGCTGTGCTGATATGGCAGGGACTCTCATGTCTTGTATGTTGAAATCTGAGGTAAACTCCTAGACAGTTGCTGATCTTAGTACTCATGGTGACTTGCGCCTCGATGATGGTCTGCATACAGGCCCCTTCGATGTTGGTCATTGTGTTCATCCTGGGCGTACCACTCTACTATGTCAGCGGCATGTGAGTGTCTGCCTTGGAATATGCGTTGTTGTGTGCTGACGCCCAGGGTCGGCAAGCTTCGAGCAGACTTGAGGCGTCTGACGTCGGTCGCCAATTCGCCTTTGGTCACCTTGTACAATGACACCATTGAGGGTATTGTCATGATCCGAGCGTGAGTCGTCCTCCCGATAAGTACCTCCATATTGATCATCAGGTTTGGGTCGAGCAAGGTCATGATGGCTGCTATGCATGTCCTCATGAATCGAGAGCGAGGAGCTTGGTCGGCAGACTTTCTAGGTCAGCACGACCGCCTATTGTCTATATCTTCGCCGGCTGACCTTGCAGTATACAACTGGGTCAAGTCAATGATCCGAGCGTTTGCTAGCATCTTCGTCACGGTCACCGGTTTCGCTCTGGTCAGAAATGGGACGTTGTCCGGACCGCAAGTGGGATTCATCTTGCTCTTTGCTCTCAACGCTTCTCAAGGTCAGTCTTGTCTTTGCGTGGGGGTTGCGAGCTGATTTGCAGGTTTGTTCAACTTGCTGGAGACGTATAGGTGAGCATGGTCATACATTCGGCAGACTCGAGGTGTATGCTGATTGACAGCAACCTGGAGCAGACTTTTGTCAGCGCAGAGAGAATCAATCATTGTGAGCCTTTGAAGATGCTCGAGTTCAATGAAGACTGACGAGTGTAGATGTGCAGATGGGTATCGCCGAGCCGCAAGATGGGGTTGTGCCGGAGAAGAGCTGGCCAAGCCAAGGAGGACTCCAGATCAAGGATCTTTGCGTCAGATACGCCCCTGACCTGCCGGACGTGCTGCACAATGTTTCGTTCGAGGTCGAGGTGAGTAGGCCCGTCCGCTTGGCGGGGAATTTTAGCTGACGTGAACAGCCCGGCATGCGAGTGGGCTTGGTGGGTAGTACGGGTTCGGGCAAATCAACGTTGGCGTTGTCTCTCTTCCGAGCCATCGACGCACATCGAGGAGCTATCGAGATTGATGGGATGGATATCAAGTCTGTTCAGCTGCAGGCACTTCGAGGGAGGTTGAACATGGTGGTGCAGGAAGGAGCGTTGTGTTCTGGTTCACTGCGAGACGCGCTCGATATCACAGGAGAGATCGGTGAGCCTTCCGTTGCCCGAAGCTGCTGGTGACGCTGATTCGTCAGACGACCATGAGATATACGAGGCTTTGAGGAGGGTGCACCTCATCCCGGACCATGCGACATCCGCCGAGTTGCAGGAGAATCCGTTTACAAACCTCGACACGTTTGTTGCGGTGGAAGGAGCCAACTTTTCGCATGGCCAACGACAGCTGTTGTGTCTCGCTCGGGCGCTTTTGAAGCGCAGCAAGATCTTGGTGATGGATGAAGCGACCTCTTCGGTGGATTTCGAGTGGGGAGACTGTCAAGATGGTTGGGTGTAGACTGACGAGCAGGATGGATGCGAAGATTACTGAGACCATCAAAGAGTGTTTCAAGGGAACGACAATGCTTGTTATTGCCCATCGTTTGGCTACGATCATGAACTAGTAAGAATTCTCGGATATTCCTGCATCTGCCAAGGGTAAAAGCTGAAGTGCAGCGACCGCGTATTGGTGCTTGACAAGGGCCAAATCAAGGAGTATGGTGAGCTATTCCCAGCCGTGCCGGTAGTCCACCTGACTAACCATCAGGTCCTCCTACGGACCTCATTGCCGATTCGAGATCTGCTTTCCATGGACTGTGCATGGCTCAAGGACAAGAGGAATACGACAAGCTGGCTGGGATGGTGGGGGTTTGATGAGGATGAAGAAAAGAGGAGGTTGAGAAGATCTTGTATTTATTGTAACTCTGAACGAGCATAGATAGCTCTTGTACCATCATATGCATACCAGCTGGATTTTCGACCGTCTCTTGGGCTTATCCTGGGCACTCGAGCAGGAATGTTGCAGGATGCTTGACATGGTGGACTTCTCGACCGACGGTACCTCGGTCAGCTTGGGATTGGGTCGCGTTGACAACAATCTCGATGTTGTACTCGTACTCGCACTCTTCGCTAATCTTGACCCTTCCATCTGACGGCGCTCGCCATGTCGCGGCCGCAAACACCATCATCATACACCGTTCGGAGACCTCCTATTGGCGCTCAGCTCAACTCGACCGTGGGCTCGAGATCTGGAACGCCCTCGAGATCCGTCATAACGCTCGAAGAATGGGAGAGCAAGACGTCTTTATCAGATGATCAGCTTCAGAGCATCTCCACGGTCAAAGCCAAGCTAGGCGAACGACCCTTGCCGGCGAGGGTGAGCTGCTCTTCTCTTTTGACATCCCGTCCCGTTTCGTCCGGCCCTGTTCTGTCTGCTAATGTGTAGTTTGCCCACGCCGAGACTTCGGCTCAGGGAGCAGCTTCATCTCGCCCTTCCACACCTACCGGTCCTCGTCCCTCTCGATTTGCCCATCTCCTCGCTTCCCCTAGTCGATCTCGACCTCCATCTGCTCCAGGATCGCCTGCACCCGGAGCGAATCATCTCGGAGCGGGAGATTCCCTTCACCCCACCTCGATACTCACCCCTCAACAATTCCATGAACACTTTGCGGCATTGACCCTTTCGACCCAACACGAGCAAGATGGTCTGTATCGAGATCATTTGGCGGAGATTGTCGGACTGAGGGAAAATTGCGATAGTCTGTTAGAGGTCTTGAAGGAGGGAGAAGGCGAGGTGGGGGAGATGTTGAAAGCGCTGGAATACGTCGAAGAGAGGAGCGGGTGTGTGAGGTAGCGAGAGCGAGAGGATGAGGGTGATGGTGTAGAACTTGGGTAGCTGAATGTAAGTGCGTGTGCTTCGACGCACAAAGAAGAAGTCTGGTGGCTCACCGACAAGACGGGAAAGTAGCACCACGATGACTGGTCTGCGAATTGATATAAGAACAGCGAGCTCAATTGAATCGAGGTGACTGCCAATCCTCCATGAAAAGTGATGAGCTAGACTATCAACTCGAGGTTTGAAAGCACAATGCCAGGTGGACTCACAATCAGCCTGGTCACCGCTTGTCCTAACGCTCCTCCCTTGGTAGCGAGGTGCGCTCTAGCCCACCACAGCTCTATGCAAAGCACCGAGCTCAGGATGACGTCCACTGCTGAAGACGTCGTCAACCATGACAACTCGGCAACCTGGAATCTAAACGTGAGCCGCGTCCACACCACGATTACACCTTGGAAGGGGTACTCACGGAGTAGCCGTGCCAGCGTATGTTCTCCCCAAACTCCACAGATTGGGCGATTTCCAAATCAACACGCCGGCATGTGCCCCTGCTACGCTGCCAAACAAGATCAAGATCGTCATGACGATGCCAAACGTCCATCGAGTGATCGAATGTGCGATCTTTGGCAAGAAAGTCGACAAGGAAGAGATGAAGAGAATGCATCGGCGAAGGAGGAAGAATTGGCAGATGATCGCTGGGAAAAGGCCGAAGAGGGGGGAGAGGAAGAAGGAGGCGGTGGGAGTGAGGAAGCCTTGGATATTCATAAAGTTGATAGCAAACATCTACCGTAAGCATCATGCACGAGATTGGGCGGAGTGAACGAAGGGGAGGAAAGGTGCGCACCTGCCATCCTCTTTGCATGTCGACGATGGATTGGGCAAAATTGGTGATCAGACAAGCGGTCACCAACCATACTCCGACCTTCCTTGACGTGGCCGTTTCAGACTGGGGAGCCGGTCGTGAAGGCGTCGTGACTATTGAAAAGTAGTACATTGAGAGCATCAACACGATCCCCATGGCTGCAAATTAGTATTACTCCTTCGTCTCCATTCGAAGAAGAGGACAACTCACTGAAGAACTGAAAAGAGAAGCCAAGGAAGAATGGTCCAACGACATCTGCCAACGCTGAACCCTTCTGAGACTGGGCACCACCGGTGTTCAATCCCAAACCCAGTGCTCCGGCTGGCGATCTTCCGTCGAAGCTGCCCATGGTGTCCAGTCGTACTCGATCACAATATCACGTCCCGTCGACGAGAAGATGGAAGGTCGAAACGAGAAGGACGGGTTGGCGAGAGCTGTCGAGGGGGGAGCACAGAGATAGCAATGTCGAGGTGGAGAGACAAGGTCGACAGCATACGCATGGACAACAAGAGGTAGTGACACAAAGTAAAAGGCTCCAGGCGACGGACGGTCGTATAGCGTGGGTGAGGGTGATGAAGTGGGCGGGTTCTTCGCAGTCGGCTCTCGGTGCAGTGGTGTTTTTTTACTTCTTCTTTTTGGGTTGGTGGGAAAAGGTTCTAGTCGGTCGAAGGGCGGTACATCATCGACAGATAGGTAGCGAAGTGGTCGGAGAGATCGGTACTAGTGGGTATATATGAGAAGCAAGAAGGGACGAGGTGGTGAAGAGGTATCGATTGATGGTGTCGAAGGGGTGAGCAAGATAGAGTTGATGGCAAGAGAGGGGTTAACATTCGATCGCACAGTGATGGGGTTTCACACTTGTTCCCCCTCGCCCTTCCCCTTCCCAGACGACCAGACGGACCAAGCAGAGCGAGGAAACCCAGGAGGGGAAAGGTCGGAGGGGTGTACCGTTACCGTCCTCGCAGGGTGGTGAGGGAGTAAGTCAGAGAGGGTGGGATGAGGAAACTCAGCTCGGGAACGACCATCACTTAATTGTCTCATGTCCACCTCTGACACCCTTTTCAGCTGTCACAGTAAGAGCCCAGCTCGGTCGCAATAGGCGATGCAGTACATGCAGCGTCGGAGGAATCATGGCCTTCGGGTCGTTTGTGTTGAGAGTTCAAGGGTGACAGTGCGCATTGACAAAAAGTGAAAAGGGGGGCGTCCAAGCAATCACGTCGAGATTGGATTTTTGATGATGATGAGTCCACCTTCTCAATGCTTTCCTCATCACCACTTCATCCCATACATCTCCACAACGACGCTCGAGCTGTACAAGCCGCACGTACAACCGGTCGGCTTCGACATGCTCGTGCTGTGATTGACGGCGCGGAAGCTTCCCCTTTCGGCTGTCAGTCAGAACGACGTCCCCCCTACTCCCCTGCCGCCTTACAACCACTCAATCCACCATATTGATTCCAGCTCTCGACAAGCGTCCTCCTCGGCTCGCTCAAACACCTCTCGGCTTCGTCTGAATCTCGTTTCGTCTCGACTCGACTCGACTGCATATATGCTCGGATTTACAAGGCTTTGCCTTCGCATCGACCTATTTCCGAATAATGCCGTTGTTTTCGACACCCGGTAGAGAGGTAACCGACCTTGTTCATGAACACCGGTCACTCGTCATCTACCGGATCACCTATTCGCGCTCTAGCTTGGAACTTTTGGATGGTTCAGCTAGGAGAGACGTGGGCGGGTAAGCAGAAGCATAGAGCCGAGAGACGAATTCGAAACCGAGTCGAATAGGAAGAACAAGAGGTATAAAGGGAGCGCGATGGGAGAAACTTGGACGTGGGCATTCATATCGAGGTGAGTTGAAAGAACGAAGCCAGGTGCACGGGGCTGACATGTAGCTTTGCGAAACTCTTCTTGGCTCTTACACTGCCTTCCAAGTCGACACGTCTACCTCTACTACACTTGCACCTCGACTTTGCGCTTCACCTCCTCTCGTCCAACCACTTGTACCCACTTTGATTCCTGTCCCCATCCACCATGTCGAGCGAACAGGCAGCTCTTGACGCCGAGCAGAAAGAGCTCGAGCAGTTTCAAAAGGTGAGCCTGCCTAATCTCCTTGCCTATTCCTTGTCGTCTGCGCGGCCAGCTGTAAACGACGAGGGAAGCTGGACTGACATGCAGCAACAACGCTTCAAGCGGACCATCCGGCCCTATCCTTCTTCTGAAGTTGTCAACAAGCGAGGGACCCTGCCCATCTCTTACCCTTCGGATGTGATGGCTAAGAAGCTGTTCAAGCTGTTAGAGGCCAAAGCGAGGGGAGAAGACGGAGGTTGTTCTTTCACCTACGGAGCGTACGTCGATGATTCTTCCCCTCCTAGCTCTCATCTTTCTTCGTTCTTCACGTTGTGACTGGGAGAGTCGCTGACTTGCAGCCTGGACCCGGTGCAAATCACTCAAATGGCGAAACACCTCGAGACGGTCTACGTGTCAGGTTGGCAATGTAGCTCTACCGCTTCCAGCTCTCTCGAGCCTGGACCAGATCTGGCTGGTGAGCCAAACACACCAATCGTAAAAATCAGGGCTGACCAAGCTAGACTACCCGTCCAATACCGTCCCCAACAAGGTCGCTCAGCTCTTCGCCGCCCAGCTTTTCCATGATCGAAAACAACGTTGGACCAGATCTCAGGCTGCCGCCAAGGGAGAATCGCTCCCTCCACCGGTAGACTACCTTCGACCGATGATTGCAGATGCGGACACCGGTCACGGAGGTGAGCCGAGTCGATCGTTCATGAGCTCAGTAGCTAACCAGCAGGTCTGACAGCGGTAATGCGGCTGACCAAGATGATGGTCGAGGCGGGAGCCGCTGGGATCCATATCGAGGATCAAGCACCCGGTACGAAAAAGTGCGGACATATGGCTGGCAAGGTGAGCCCCGCGGAGATTCAGTGACGCGAGCTGACGTACAGGTGCTTGTACCCATCTCAGAGCATATCAACAGGCTGGTCGCAATGCGATTCCAGTGCGACATCATGGGCACCACCAACCTCGTCATTGCCCGAACCGACAGTGAAGCTGCAACACTCATCACATCCAACATCGACCCTCGGGACCACGCTTTCATTCTCGGTTCGACTAACCCGGACCTCCTTCCTCTGAACGACATGATGGTCGCCGGCGAGCTCCAAGGGAAATCCGGTCCGGCATTGCAGAAGATTGAAGACGAATGGACCACCAAAGCCCAACTCGTCACCTATCCTGTCGCTCTCGCCAATGCGCTCAAGAAGCAAGGTGTCTCGACGCAAAAGGTCGAGGAGTTCACCACCAAGCTCGCTTCGAATCATCTCGGTCGACCAGCCGCGCTTCAGCTTGCGCAAAAGGAGTATGGGCTCAAGGCGGCTCCTCATTTCGACTGGGATTCGCCAAGGACTCGAGAGGGCTACTTCCGGTACCAAGGCGGTACATCTTGCGCTATCAACCGGGCTGTCGCCTTTGCGCCGTACGCCGATCTGCTTTGGATGGAGACAAAATCGCCAATCTATGCTCAAGCAAAGGAGTTTGCCGAAGGGGTGCACAAGGAACGACCGGGTCATTGGCTGGCGTACAACTTGTCCCCTAGTTTCAACTGGGAAAAAGCGGGTATGGGGGAGAAGGAGATCAGAGATTACGTTTGGGACCTGGGCAAGCTGGGCTTCATCTTCCAATTTATCACAGTCAGCAACTACGTCGGAACAAGTGGGAGTCTTGGGCTTATGGCAGCTTGCGGGTCTGCACTCGAATGCGTATATTTCCGATCTCTTTGCGCAAAACTTCAAGAAGGACGGTATGAAGGCATACGTCGAGTTGGTGCAACGAAAAGAGAGGGAGATTGGCTGTGACGTCTTGACGCATCAAAAGGTGAGCTGGATGGATTGCCCTCGAAGCTAGCTGACAGGGTAGTGGTCTGGAGCAGATTATGCAGATGCGATGATGATGACCGTCACGGGAGGAATGTGAGCTGCCTTGTGCATGTCAGGTAAAGAAATCAGCTGACGGGGTAGCTCTTCGACCGCTGCAATGGGCAAGGGTGTCACCGAGTCGCAGTTCGTCGATGACAAGACCAAGAACGCCCTGTCCAAGCTGTAGCGGATGCCGGGGTGATGGAGTTGGTTGTGTTTGCTTTTGAGTGGTTGCTACCCGCGTGGTGAACATTTGCATCCTTGTTCTTCCATATGTATCATTTTGCATGCTATATATGTATATCCTGCTCGTCGTGTACGGCTCCTGTTGTCAACCCCACGCGTCCGGCTGGAGCTGGTCTGGGTCCTACTTCGCTTTCCCGCCAGTCCCCTTGGACAGCAACATCTATCGTCAGCACCGGAACAGGGCAAACGCCATAAGCAGGGCGAGAGGAGAGAAGACGAGGAGGATGTACTGCTCACTTTGGCATGATACTGCACTCCAAAGCTCTTTCGATGCACCAATCTCCCATCCGCCTTGATCAGTGCCCATAGGTTCGCCTTGATGAGCTGATCCATGATTCCAAGCAAGATCGCGTTTTCTTCCGCATTCCAAGGCTAAACATCAGCCTGGATTCTGAATACTCCGTCGGGCAAGAGGGGAGAGCTAGCTCGAGGAGGACCTAGGTTGGTGCAGCCGGATGACGTGAGAGAGGTTTGTGAGGGGATCGGAGGGGACATGGAAGCTGAAGGTACTGTTTTGGTTCCATTCTTCTCCTTGCCTTCTCCCGATTCTACTCCTCTTTTCGAGCTCGCCTTGGACGACGCTTTCGTCTTCTTCTTGGGTGAGGGGGAATTCGAGTCGGTATCAGATGGTGGAGGAGACGAGAAGGGCTTGATGTCGAGCAACGGGTCGATATCGAGCAGCGAGGCAGATCGTTTAGGCATGGCGCTTCTCATGTGTTGTTGTAGGTGGAGATTGCAGCTATCTGAGATATGGAAATGAGGCGGCAAGAGGGACAAGGTCAAAGAGGGATATGCCGATGGCTAATCGATGGCAGCCCATGTCATCTCGCCTCGATGTCGTGTGTGCCTTTCGCCCCGCGAGTCTTCGCCGGTCCAGATGGGTGATCGGCCATGTTGGATACCATGTCGCCAATCGACGACTCGAGATGAACATCTCCCAAAGTAGTGTCGCCTTGCGAGCAAAGAGGCATAGTCGAGGTGAAATGGATTGGACAAAGAGTGCGGAAGGTCGGCCGGCTGAATTACTCCGAAACAAGGCATCTCGAGGTGCCCCACCTTATAAAGTAAACAACCCTCTCCGACCTCAACCTCTGAGTGACTTGTGTTCGCAGCTCGACACTCGAGCCATGCCGGTCCCATGCATAACGAGGGATAAGCGGTTCGCTTCTTCCGAGCCGAGCAGCCCGAGCCATGTTGCTGTGCAATCGGAAGCGTAGTGAAGGCTGTCTGATGGTGAAAGGACGGAAGGACGAAACAAGCGACCGGACCAGGGTTGATGGAGAGAAAGCCTGACCACCACCATAATGCGTTCTTTCCTTACACCTTCGACAGAACAAGGAGTCCATAGGTGTTCGTATGCCTCGACGTGCTGTCGCAGTACACTCCTTGCATTGTCGTCGAGATAAAAAAGCATCCATCGTTGAAGATGGATGAGATTGTTGTTGATGATGTTTAGTTACCCTGAGAGAAAATCAACTCACCAACTCACCCGCGACGCGCCAAGTTTGTCGGTCGCGTTTCAGTCGACGAGCCATTCCCTCTTTGTCGACCCAGCTCATCAACCACTGACTACCACCACCACCGCTTGCCCTTTGCATACGACTAGTATTCCCCTTTCAACATCATCCATCTATTCTTCGATACTCTCCATCCATATACAGCACTCGACCTATTCGGCCCAGCGTGGACAGTGCTTACGACCCTGCTTGATTAATCCCTACCGACGGGACAGGTCATAACATTTCGAAACGAGGGCGGGCGGCGTCCTCCCTCCTTTGCGGGTCCAAACATCCCATCCCTCCCTTCTCCCTTTCACCTCACAACATCAATCCACCACCTACCACTTGGGACTACATCTTCTTATACCTCTACATCCTTACTTTGACACCTTGTCATCTACCTTTATCGACGTCTTCTTCTTCTTCTTCTTCTTCTTCTTCTTCACTATCTCGACTCGACGACTGCGAACAGCTCCCCTTCGCGCCGAACAAACACAATCTTCACGACACGTTCCTCCGCCTCAAAAGCGAGCTTCACGATCACTATATAATACAACAACACACGCTCCTTTAGACATCCCTTCCCCCCTTGGCCTCTTCTCTTGATCCGACATGCCTTCCCTCGCCAGCACCACCCTCGCCCTCTCGCTCATCGCTGCCGCTCTGGCTTCCGACCATGCGCCGCTGCAACCCCTCTCGAGGTCATCTCGACATCGAGACCTCGCTCGGTCTGTTCCGAGGACGAACGCTCAAAGCTCAAAGCGAGCCTCGACGGGATTAGACTCGAGCCCGGTCTTGGGTGGATACAAGCTGGTTGGAGACTCAGGTGTATCGGCGCAGATGATGTTCTTGGGTACAGAAAACACCGTCTTCATCCTCGACAGTGAGTCCACATGACAAGCTCCAAAGGCTAGTGTTGATGGTAGAAACGGAAAACAACGCAATGACGGTCACCACATCTGACGGTACCACTCGTCCAGCTTGGGGAACATCCTACGACCTCGCGACCAACGTTGCTACGCCCATGACCGTCACGTCGAACACGTTCTGCGCCGGTGGAATGTCGTTGGCGGACGGGACGTGGGCTGTGTTTGGAGGGAATCAGCCGGTGACGACCAATGGGTCAGCGGTGAAGGATCAACCTGGCATGGCCAACCCGTACGGCAATACCGATGGAGGTGCGGCGATCCGGGTCTTGACGCCTTGTGATGGAGGATCTTGCGAGTATGCAGAAGGTGGAGATGCTTTGACCATGACAGTGAGTATTCATTTTGACGTCCCAGCCTTTTCTTTGTCTTTCACACCTGCCTCGCATACTCTTCCTGTAGAATGGACGCTGATATCTCCAGGGGAAGAGGTGGTATCCCACTATCGAGGCTTTGGCCGACGGGTCGGCAATTGTCATCGGTGGTGACACCAACGGAGGGTGAGTCGAACCCAATCATCGACAGAATATGCTGATGGTATATAGATACGTCTCGACTACGGTCCAGAACAACCCTACCTACGAGTTCTTCCCCAAGAAGGGTGCAGCCATCAACCTCCAATTCTTGGCCGATACCGTCCCAGTCAACCTCTTCCCCCTTACTTGGCTTTTGCCCAGTGGTACGTCTCAGCTTGTTTTGTTCCTCGTCGCTGACATCTAGGTAAACTCTTCATGCAAGCTGCCTACCGAACCATCCTCTACGACCTCAACACTCAAACCGAGTCCAACCTTCCCGACATGCCTTATGCCGCTCGAGTCTACCCCGCTTCTGCTGCGTCGGCCATGCTCCCCTTGACTCCTGCCAACAACTACGAAGCGACCATCCTCTTCTGTGGTGGAAGTAGTGCTCCTTTCAACAAGTCGTCGGACGGTGGAGCTGGCTTCAACGTCACGTCTTACGTTGCCGATTCTTCTTGTGTCCGAATCACTCCGGAATCTGCCAACCCGCAATACGAGGACGATGATAGCTTGCCTGAAGGTCGATCGATGGGTCAATTTGTCTACCTGCCGGACGGTACCATGTGGATGGGTAACGGGTGAGTTCTAAACTCTGGTTGCAGGATTTCAGCTGACATGTAGTGTGAACATGGGAACTGCTGGTTATGGTGACGAGGGATGGTCTTTGGGTCAATCGTATGGCCAAGTCCCCCTCTACATGCCCGCCATTTACGAGTGAGCCTTCATCCATCTCGCTTCATATCATGAGCTAACGAGCAGCCCATCGGCATCCTCTGGATCTCGATTCTCTCGAACTGGGCTCTCCCAATCCGACCAAGAGCGAATGTACCACTCTTCCGCCATTCTCCTTCCCGACGGAGCCATCCTCGTCTCTGGATCCAACCCCAACAAGGATGTAACCCTCGTTCAATGGGGAACCAACTATGAAGTCGAGAAATTCTACCCTCTCTGGTACTCTCAGACCCGACCTCAAGTGACCGGCTGGCCCTCGTCCTTGGGTTACGGCGGAGACTACTGGAACATGACCTACACCCCGACCACCTCGTCCATCGACCCTGGAAGCATCAAGGTCGTTGTCATTCGAACGGGATTCTCGACCCACGCCATGAACATGGGTCAACGATACCTCGAGCTCGCCACCTCGTACACCCAGACCGAGGCGACTGGCGAAGTAACGATGCACATTTCGCAAATGCCGCCCAACGCCAACATCTTCCAACCCGGTCCAGCCATGATATTCCTCGTCGAGAATGGAGTCCCGTCTATCGGTAAACTCATTGTCGTCGGCAGTGGATCTATCGAGACGCAACCCATCCTCACTGCGTCGGTCTTGCCTGGATCTGCGGTCATCGTTGCTGGTCAGACCACGGCAAACAGCTCGTCGGAGAGCGTCACGGTCGCCTCGGGTCCTGCGGCTACAGCGCAAGCGGTCGTCAAGGGCAACGGAGTAGCAGCTGGACTGGCTTCCCCGTTGGCAATGATGGGTATGGCTTTGCTCGCTGTGGCGGTGATGCTGTAAGCAGGAATGGAATGGAAGATGGACAATTAGACTTTGGATCGCTCTCGCATACCCCCATTTCGACTTTGGGCTCGCTGCTCGCTCGCTCGCTCGCCCCTCTCTCTTTGTAACCCTTATCCTTATCCTTCCTCGACAAGGCTACTTTGTTGAGGAGGGACGAATTCGTATCTTTCCAGTAGCCATCCCATCCAATACAATCTTAATCGTAGTTCTTTCCTCCGTGTCAGGTCGACCTCGCTTGAGCTGGGTCGCGATGCAACATGTACCAACACCCGAGTAATGCCGTTGCACGAGGATGCATGGGATCTTGGCCAATAGTGCAAATCCCGGTGAACACTGGATCGATGTCGAGAGAAAGTCTTGGCAACAGCCCGCCACAAAGGTACGCCCAAAGAGCGACATCGACCCCCATCTCTCGACGTTGCTCCTCGACCTCGACCTCTTGCCATTTCAATCCCACATTCACCTACAGCTTAATCCCCCGTGGGCAGTTCTGGATCGACAGTCGGACCACTCTCTCGAGACTAGTCACCGAGCTCGACCTCCTCTATGCGCCTCTGCGGTGTCTGGATTGACCAGGTTCTACCCATGGCTCTCTCCTCTTCCACCCCCAACCTTGCCGTCTTCAGCCCATTCCTCCACCCGGCAATGCGATACGCGTTGAGGATTGGCAACGATGGGATTGAGGTGGGTCTTGGCGAAGCTGGGCCCCCCTTGTGGTACACCATGGGGGTGATTGGGGAATCGATACAAGAACGAGTAGCTGGATAGCAATGTATGAGTAGATCTCCTCCCCCTCGCTCTTCGTCGATAACTCACGAGCACTATCTCATCGACATGGCAGGTCTTTCGAACTTGGAGGATGAGAAGCATGTGGGCCATGAGGAGCACATTGAGTCTGCTGGAGGTCTCGACTCGGCAGAAGCACTAGGTATAAGCGATAAAGCGCTTTTGAGGAAGATGTGAGTTTGCTTGTCTGCTGGACATCTACCTCTTGGGGCTAGCTGACGCAGCAGCGACCTTCGCCTCGTACCTTGGCTGTCGTTCCTTTACCTACTGTCCTTCTTGGACCGATCGAACATCGGTAATGCGAATCTCTTCGGCCTGTCCAAGCACCTCGAGCTCGACGCGACGCAGTATGGGCTGTGTCTGGCAATCTTCTTTGCGTTTTACGTGCTGTTCGAGGTACCCTCGAATATGGTCATGAAGGCTTGGAGACCGTCCATGTGGATCCCGACAATCATGCTCGCCTGGGGTGCGGTGATGACGGGGATGGGATTCGTCAAGAACTTTGAGGGATTGTTGGTTGCCCGAGTGTTTTTGGGTATTACCGAGGCTGGTCTGTTCCCCGGTGAGTGCACACAGAGGTTCTTCGGGAGAGGAACAACAGACTGACCTATAGGTGTGTCGTTCTACTTGACGCAGTGGTATCGACGATACGAGATCAACTTTCGGATCGCTCTGTTCTTTAGCGCTGCTACCGCTGCTGGAGCGTTTGGAGGTCTTTTGGCTCGGCTGATCAACTTTATGGACGGCGTAGCTGGCTTTCATGGCTGGGTGAGTCGCCTCATTGCTCCACTGTGGATAAAGCTGATTGCTGTAGCGATGGATCTTTATCCTTGAGGGTATCCTTACCATCATTGTTGCTGTCATCTCGTTCTTTGTCATGTACGATTATCCCGATACTGCCAAGTTCCTCGACGAGGACGAGCGACGAGCTGTTCAGCTCCGACTCAAACTCGACAACGATGGATGTAGCTCAGAGTTCAAGACCAAGTTTATCAGGGACGCCTTTCTCGACTGGAAGGTTTGGGTCGTACGTCTACCTCGTTCCTCTCCCTTAGCTACCTACGCTGACGTCCTAGGCCGCTGTGATGTTCCAAGGCTCGCTCATGCCCGTCTACTGTTTCTCGCTGTTCTCGCCCACCCTCACCGCCAACCTCGGCTACACGGCAGCCACCGCCCAACTCCTGTCTGTCCCGCCATACATCCTCGCTGCGATAACTACCGTCATGGCCGGTTGGGCGTCCGACAGACTCCAACGCCGAGGTATCGTCATCATCGTCTTTGCGTCCATCGGTCTCATCGGGTTCCTCTTGCTCCTCACCAACCAGATACACGGTCTCAACTATGCCGGTCTCTTCCTCGCTGCTGCGGGCGTGTACCCCTTGATCCCGGTGGTCGTCTCGTGGGGAACCAACAATTGCGGCGGATCGCTCAAAAAGGGCGTGGCGGCTGCGATCATCGTCTCGGTGGGTAATGCCGGTGGGATCATTTCATCGTTCATCTACCCGTCGACGGATAAACCAAAATACACGAAAGGGCATGCGATCTGTGCGGCGTATTGCGGGGTGACAATCTTGTTGGCGGCGGTGATGACGAGGTATTACTCGAAGGAGAATGCCAAGAAGGATCAGAGGAACGCAGAGAGGGGATATGCTTGGACCGACGAGGAAAAGAAGGAATACGAGGAGGATGGTGAGAATGTCGATTGGTTCAAGTATGTCATCTAGTCCGTCGGGTCATTCCAAGTTTCGAAAGATAGTAGGACGGGCATGTAGGAAGTAGTCTGAAAAGGTTATCAAGTCTTGTACCAGGTCAAAATGCATAGTAATTCTTTCATGGTGGTCTCATTCCCGAGGTCAAGATCGACGAGCAAAGACGAGGTCGGGTCGGTGGAGGTTTTTGTTGTTTCGTCGCAACTTGGCCTGTTTGACACTATACCTTCACCCAATATGATATGGTCTTCCCATCATCCGTCAATCAGATACCCTCAGATCGAAGGAAACGACGACCCCGCATCGCCTGTCCAATAGAAAAGGGGGATGTAAGGGATGATGTACCGCCTGGAGTGGGAGTGGGAGGGACAACGCTTGATTTTGGGCGATTGGGAGGAACGACGCTGGTCAGGCAGGATGGGAGGTGGACTTGGGACTGGCCATCCAAGGTGAATCCTGGTGAGTCTGAGCATCTTCTTTGGTGACGATGTGGGACTCGAAGCTGAATGATAGACTTGCGGCTGGAGGTGGGAGATGAAGGGGTATTGTTGTATCCTGGACAGAGGAATACCCATCCGGAAGAGATTCCCCTCACTCTTGACGAAACGATACGATCCACTGTGAGTGCTTACTCGGCCCTGGTACTACGCAGGATTTCCTTCGATATTGGGGTGTATGAGTGTTGCTGATCGGCAGAATGACTTTCTGGAAGAACGACTGGCTTTATACGACCATTTGGGTGTGCGAGAACTTGTCGCCCTACAACTTCGAGACGAACTCCCTACGACCTCTACCCTTCCTATACCTCCTCCTTCTGCCGATGTTTTCGACGTCTTCGATGGAGGCAAGCTTGCCATGCTATACTTTCCCAAGGCGAAGCTCGCTCGAAACCTGATCTGTTTCCCGACTGGACCTCTCGGAAACCGCTTGAGTAGGCTTGAAAGTGCTTTGGAAATGCTGACAGCCCAGATGTATCCCCCTTCCTGCCGTCTTCCGATGCACAGTCTATGGCTACGGGCGTAAGGAGGTTCATCGGTACTTCTCAACCTGTATGGGAGTTCCCTACACCCATCCTGCAAATCGTCGCTTCGCCCTTCATCTCGCCAAACAAGGTCGACCGTAAGTCTTGCCTCGCCATATAAGCTTGTTGAAGTCCGCTCACGAGTAGGCGACGCAATGTGCATCGCTATCAGACTGCACTCGATCTCCTACCTTTTTCTTGTTGTTCCGGATTACACCTACGTACCCTTCTCGACTACCCCCGCTGTCCGACTCGTCGAGATCAACCGTATCTCGCTCGTCGAGACTACCGGTATTCGCCACATCGACATTACGCTCGATCCAAACTCATTCGGCAAAGCTCTGATAGTGGACGAGAACGGAGCCGTGTTTCTCTGGTCTGAACGGAAAATCGAAAAGGTCGAGCGGCTCATCAATGTGGTCGATACCAAGCAGATCCGACAGGCGGTTTCAAGCGAGCGAGATACCTTTTTCCGTGTCGCTTGGGGGACTCGACCGGGGACTGCTCTCGTCATGTCTCGTACGGAGATCATCGTGCTCGACCTGGAAGGCGGTGAGGAGCCAGAGACGCTATTGACCTTGCGTGGAGATGGGAGGATGTTTACGAGTATTGACAAGACGGCTGCAGAGCGAGGAGCAGGGTATACAGTCGTGGCTACGACGTACGAGGTGATGTGGATGGACGATTTTGTGGTGGAGAAGCCGGTGTTGAGTTGGATACATGGATATGGAGGAGGGAAGGGCAGCGTGAAAGATCTCGAGGTGTCTTACATGCACCACGAGGAAGATGGTGAGCTTGATCGTGCCAGCTCAAACCTCGTAGCTGACCCCTCAGACTGTATACTCTTGTCTTCGCAGACGGAGAAAGCGATCTCGGTCTACCACGTCTCCTCCCATCCGCCAATCTATTCTTTGCATCCGCCTTACACTCTACCTTTACTTTCGTCGACGCCTCGACTATCCTCATTCGCATCGATCAGGCTGCAACGTCAGTCTCAGGATCGTTCGTCACCTACTCTGCTCGTCGGTTTGACGGAAGACGGCTCATTGTGGGGAGTGCCGATCTTGTCCAAAGACATTCGAGACGGAACAGCGAGAGGGAAGAAAAAGCCACCTGTGAAATTGGAGCTGGAATGGGACAAGGGTGTGAAGGAGATTTTTGGCGAGGTCAATGATGATGATCAAGCTTGGAGCGACGAGGAGGAAGAGCAGCAGCGCGATAGGGAGATGCCCGGCGTTCAGGGTGTGGAGACGCCAGCAGAGCTGGAGGAGAATCAAGAGGACGATATCGTGACGACGAGGTACAGGGAGCTCAACTTGCGGTGGCTATGGTTCCGTGAGTTGGTCTGCTTGACTCGCTGGGCTCGCTGATGATGTAGAGGTCAATGAGCAAGGCGAACCGGAGGATCAGGCGCAGTTCGATGCAAAGGAGATGAAGCAGTATCTGCGGGAACTCGATGCGCCTTTTGAGCATCTTATGACCGCGTACGTCCATTCGACTATGCGATGCGCGGCTGACGATCTAGTGGTGATTTGGCTAGGGACATGATCCATGATGAGCATTCCGATGTCCGCTCGAGCTCACTACGACCCCTACACATCCTCAACGACCAGTCCAGCGATGTATCCGACCTCGACCTGACTCGGCATCTTTCTCTCGTATCGACGTACGGCTCTTTGTCCGACCTCGCCTCGCTGTACCCAGTCGGCCGGACGCGGAAGCAGGATGGCATGTACAATCGACATGGAGCGGATCTCGAACGGCTATCGACAGACCTTGCGCTCTCTCGACTGGTTTTACATACCGACGACATGTCACAGCCTCAGAACAAAGGTTCATCTTCTAGCCAAGCGAAGTTCATGGCTTCGCCAGAGGATCTCTTTGCTCAAGCGGCTAGTAAACTCAGCTTGGACGACAACGCTCCGCCGCCTATCTCGTTTGCCTTTCTCCGACCTCGCCCAATGTTTGGCAACGACGATCAAGACGATAGAGTTGATACGGATACATTGCAGACGGTCTCTGCTCGAGCTTTGATGGAAGAGTGGACGATAGGACCAGACGCCAGGGCGTACGAGTGGAAATCTTGGACAGAGGATTCATCAGAAATCCCTACCGCCTCGACCGGTCCTTCACGACCTGTCGAGACTCTTCGGGTCATACGCCCTCTCCCCTCTCCTCGATCACCCCAACGCTTCAACATCGCTCGGTCGCATACTCAGTATCCGTCTTCGCAAGGGACCACATCTCAGCCCAACGCGTTGAAGGCCGTCGCCTCTCTGCCAAGCTTGATACCCCTTCCACCGGTTGTCGCGCGGTCTTCGCCTCCTCGGCCCATATCAAATGGCATCCAGTCGATGGCCATACAGGGCACAATGGGGAGGTCCGGATCACTCGGCGACTTGAGTGGAATGAATGGGATGGAGGGCATGGGTATGGTGCAGACGCAAGTCGAGCCCGGGAGATTCGGAGGACGCAATGCAGGAGGAGCGAAGAAGAAGGCCAAGAAGCGGGCTGGAGGGTTCTAGTGGACGGGCAATGTACAGTAGAATCAGCGGTTGTATGGGATAGCTCATGCAGCATCTGACTGGGAATCTGGGCGGTGAGGATTGAGAAGAGGCGCACCAGGAAAGGTAGGGAGAAGAGTTGAGAGGGGCAGGGCGGAGAAGCTCTACGGGTTTGGTCGTCCAGCGACAAGGCTGGGACAACCTTTGGCAACTTCCGATGGGTTGATGGGTGACTTGGGCTCACGACCTGGACAATCTGCTCGAATTTTCCTTGAGCACGCTTGGAACTTCAGCGCGATTCGGCTCGATGAAATGGATCGCTGAGTGCTCAACCGGGAGAGCTGGACGGGCTGTGGATAAGGCATTCTGCTACGCCTGGAACCAGCTCGACAACTGGGAACGGGTGACCACACCCCACCTATCTTGCGCGTTGTAGGGTATAACCGATGTTATATGCATGTGATATGAATCTACAACAATAATCGACCAAACCATGCCACACATTGCCTAGACTTCCAACATCCTCTTCATCAGTTGCCACGTCGCAAAGGATATACTATGCGTCAGCTCGTCCCCGCCCCCCCACAAACTACTGTTCGTCGACTCACCTGGTCATGGGCACCACCTTGAGATATCCTATGCTCAATCCGACAAAGTAACCCCTCCAGCCCTTTTGACTGTATATCGTCTTGACCGCATCTCTCCAGCTGATGCCTGTTCCTCCTCCTACACCTCCCACTTGCATGCGCCGCCTGACCACCTCGAACGGATAGCTGGCAGTCTGCGAGACTGCACCAGCGATGGCTCCGCAGAACAGATCCCTCTGCGTCTTGCGTTCGGTAAAGTACGGCAGGTAGGTCGAGATGTGCCGTTTGAGAGTACCGTATGTGAGAAACGAGACTCCGGCATAAGGGATCATCCCTACGATCGAGATGCTAAAGCCTCGATAGAACGGGTAGAGAGGTATAGACCGGGTAAAGGACGAGATGGAAGAGGCGGATTTCGAAGAAGGGAGAGGGAGGGCGTGCGCTTCATGATATATCGATCGGACGGCTTGGCGGAGTGATTGTCGTTCGGACGCTTTTGTTTGGTAGGCTAGTCGAACGCGGATGAGCTCGAGAGGGTAGGTGACGAGGACCGAGGTGACGCCGGAGAGGGAGCCGGCGAGGAAAAATCGGCCAGGCGTGCGTTTGTCTGGGGTAGGAATGATGATCTGCTAGTCAGCATGGTATACGACGGAAGAGCAGGAAGTGAGTTGATAAGGAAGGCGGGGAGACAAGACTATGTGGGGAGGGAGGACTACAGAGAAGTGTGTCGGTAGCTCACAGTTTCCAACCAGTCGTAGACCATGAATTTCACTCCGGCATATGGGAAGATCCGAAGCAACGTAGCAGAATGCCCTTGAAACAGTCCTCGTACACCTTGAGTCGTGTATATCCTCCCAGCAGCATTGAGAAGTCCCTTCGACGTGCCTTCAACGTCAGCAAAAGTGGGTCGATGTGAAAGGTAGAGAGAGAGAGAGAGAGAGAGAGAGAGAGAGAGAGCGGCATAAGCTCACCTGCGTATTGACGAAACTCTTCGTTGGAGGTCTGAAAGAGGATCTTGACTCGATCCAAGGGAGCTATAGCCGTCTTTGCCTGGAGTCTCAGCTGAAGACCCACTGAGATGGGGAGAGGGTAGACGTACCACACAGCCCGCTATACCACCTGCTACACCGCTGCTCAAAACTAAACATTCAGCCCAGCTCACACGATCACCATTGTTCGAGTGCGATAATGTTTGAGAAGAAGAGACGCACTGTAGTCCCAGCTATCTTTGTCCGCCTGAGCTCTCTGTCGACTCCGACGCCATATCGAGCTAGCTGTCCATGTATCCGATTCCCGAGCTGGCCAAAGTGGGTCGTGGACATCCGATTCTGGGAGAAGCGAAGGATCGGCCCTGCCCTTTCCCTTGACGTCAAGGCGATCCATCGATGGGATTGGGTATCGAGCAGCACTCTTCAAGCAGCCTCCACACGAGTCGAATGGTCGAGGGAAGGGGGTATATGTCTGTGTAAGGTGTAGAGCGAGATGGAGGTCGAATGTTGAGATGAGTTTTATCGGCAAAACCCTCCAAAATGTACCCGCCAAATCAGCGTCACCAAGAACAACGGACGGAGCCAACAACATTCGACAGTTGACCCAATTTCATCCATCCGTGCCGATTTCTAACATTCTCCGCGACGACGACGACGACGACCAGACGACAAGACAATAATATACCCAGCATTGTATAGGACCGGCAAGGACGGAGGAGGGAGTGCGAGATGCCCTCGAGACAGTCTTCGGCCTCAGAATACCCTTTGACGACACTTTCGCACAGATCATCCCTCAACCTCGGCTCGACGTCGGCCTCGCAACACCTTGCTATGCCTCGACTGGACGGGTGGGACAACGAAGATGCTGGACCTAGCAGTCCTAGTGGGCTAAGTAATATGGGCATGGGGTCAAGGAGCTCGTCGAGGAATGGGAAGAGGGGGAAGAAGCGGTTGAGCGATGGAGGAGATGGCGAGGAGGAGAGCGCTACGCTGCTAGGAGGGCAATCTAGAGGCTTTGAGGATTTTGCAGTGCGCCGTATAGTCTGATGGTAGCGTCACATGGCTGATGACAGGAGCCCGGTGGATCGAGAGGAGGCAAGAACTCGACCAAGACGAGCGACAGATCCAGGACAATACCTCTCCCACCGTCTTGTGCGTTTCTCTCTCCTT
The DNA here is from genome assembly GCA_026538415.1 of Cryptococcus sp. GC_Crypt_1. NCBI lineage: Eukaryota > Fungi > Basidiomycota > Tremellomycetes > Tremellales > Cryptococcaceae > Cryptococcus > Cryptococcus sp. GC_Crypt_1. The sequence goes on from JALPCD010000016.1 coordinate 30,844, forward strand.
TCGGCAAGGGTTGACGTCGAGCTAATGGTGGTAGCTCGCAAGTCGCCCTTCCCACCAAACGTCGTACGCAATCAGAAATACTCTGTTGCGACATTCCTCCCTCTGGTCTTTTACGAGCAGTTCAAATTCTTCTTCAACTTTTACTTTCTCGTCGTCGCTTTGAGCCAGTTTATACCAGCTCTAAAAATCGGTCAGTCGTCTCTCCCCTCCTCCCCTATCCTAACCCTTGACCAGTGATGTGAGCTGACAAGCAGGCTACATTGTCACCTATGTCGCTCCGCTCGCGTTTGTGCTGGCTATCACCATGGGCAAAGAGGCGTACGACGATTACTGCCGATACAAGCGAGACAGAGAAGCCAACTCGACTCGATACCTCGTCCTCCTCCCTCATCCGGTCTCTTCACACACCGACACAGACTCAGTCGACCTTCCTCGACCTCAGACGAGGAGTGTCCCTGCTTCGAGCATCAAAGTGGGCGACATGATATTGTTGGAGAAGAATCAGAGGGTTCCAGCGGATATGGTGCTGCTTACGACGAGCGAAGAGGAGGGGACGTGCTTCATACGGACGGATCAACTGGATGGGGAGACGGACTGGAAGTTGAAGGTGGCTGTGGGGGAAACGCAGAAGATGGGCGAGAAGGGAGTAGGCGGCGTCGAGGGGTCGCTGTATGGTACGTCAATCGTTTCTTTGCCCACCATGAATTCGGGTAGCTAGCACATCAGATAAACGAGGATGCTGACGGGCAGCTGATCCACCGATCAAAGATATACATACCTTCTACGGGGTTCTTACGTTACGGTCGACAGAACCAGGAGCAGTATCGGAGCAGAGCCATCCATTGACGGTGGAGAACGTCTTGTGGGCCAACACGGTGTTGGCGGCTGGGTCGGCGGTGGGCATGGTGGCGTATACGGGCAAGGAGACGAGGGCGGTGTTGAACACCAGTGAGCCAGAGACAAAGATGGGAACGCTCGAGGCGGAAGTGAACAAGATGGCCAAGGTGGGTCGCTCGGCTCAGGAAAGAGTACAGGGCGGCTGGCTGACGGGCTAGATCTTGTGTACCGTTACATTTGCGTTGTCGGTGTTCTTGGTCGCTCTGAATGGGTTCAGGGGGAGGTGGTATATCTATGTCTTTCGCTTTCTCATCCTCTTTTCGTCTATCATTCCCATCAGGTGAGCATTTGCTCCTGGATAGTAGGGATGAGCTCACGGCATTAGTCTACGGGTCAATCTTGACATGGGCAAGACTGTGTATGCGCATCAAATACAGAATGACTCGGAGATACCGGAAACGATTGTGCGGACTAGCACTTTGCCGGAAGAGCTTGGAAGGGTGGAATACCTTTTGAGCGACAAGACGGGCACATTGACCAGGAACGGTGGGTCCTGAACCGTAGCTGGAAGAGAGGGACACGCTGACGAGCAGAGATGGAGCTGAAGAAGCTGCATATGGGGACGATTGTCTTTGGCTGGGACTCGATGGACGAAGTGACGCACCTTTTGTCTCAAGCATTTGGCGAAACGGATATGACTGGTGAGTGGAGGCAAAGGCTTTGACCGAGTGCTGATAGGCAGGCCCAGCGCACATGAGGAGGAAGAGCTCGATGGCCACACCTGTTCATCGAGGGAGGAGAGATATATCGTCTCGAGTCAGAGATGCTGTCGTTGCCCTTGCGACTTGTCACAATGTAAGTCTTTGGCCTACCTAATTTTGTAAAGTGCGGCTTGCAGTTGCTGACGTTCAGGTCACGCCTGTAGCGAACGACGATGGGACAGTCACTTACCAAGCATCCTCTCCCGACGAGGTTGCGATTGTGCAATGGACCGAATCGGTTGGCTTGACTCTGATCTCGCGGGACCGGACATCGATGGTGCTTCGGAGCCACACTGGTGCTCGACTCGTCTTTGACATTCTCGCCATCTTCCCCTTCACGTCCGAATCGAAACGCATGGGCATTGTCATTCGAGAACGCGATGCAGGAGCCATGTCGTTTGTTCAAAAGGGTGCCGACGTGATCATGTCCAAGCTAGTGCAAAAGAATGACTGGCTCGACGAAGAGTGCGGCAATATGGCTCGAGAGGGATTGCGGACGCTCGTCTTAGCTCGAAAGAAGATTACCGAATCGACATGGGCAGAGTTCGACAAGCGGTACAAGGCGGCGCAGCTGGTGACGGGTGAAGAGAGGGCGGGAGCGATGGCACAGGTCGTTTCGGAGTGTTTGGAGAATGAGCTGGAGCTGTTGGCGTTGACCGGGGTGGAGGACAAGCTGCAGGAGGACGTCAAGTCGACGTTGGAGTTGCTGAGGAATGCCGGATTGAAGATTTGGATGTTGACTGGGGACAAAATCGAGACGGCTACGAATATCGCAGTGTCGTCGAAGCTCGTCTCGAGGAATCAATTTATACACCAAGTATCTAAGCGTGAGTCAACGCCGGAGACGCAGGGTAGGCTGACGGTCTAGTCAAGACGGCAGATCAGGTTCGGGACATGCTCGACTTTCTACATGCCAAGCTCGACTGTTGCCTCGTCATCGATGGAGAGTCGCTTCAGCTTTGCTTGGATCGCTTTAGGACGGAATTTATCATCCTTGCGACGCAGTTGCCAACGGTGGTGGCCTGTCGATGTTCGCCTACGCAAAAAGCGGATGTGGCGAGATTGATCAGGGAGTACACGAAGAAGACGGTGTGTTGTATCGGGGACGGAGGGAACGATGTCAGCATGATCCAGGCTGCTGATGTCGGTGAGTCGACATTGCCTAATTCGCCCTTGGCTCTGCTGATGGATAGGTATCGGTATCGTGGGGAAAGAGGGGAAACAAGCTTCCCTTGCGGCCGATTTTTCGATCAACCAATTCAGCTACCTCTCCAAGCTGCTTTTGTGGCACGGGAGAAATTCGTACAAGCGGTCGGCGAAGCTATCGCAATTCGTGATCCACCGAGGGTTGATCATCGCTGTGATACAGGCCGTCTTTTCGTCCATCTTCTTCTTTGCTCGTAAGTCTTCTGCCCTGTCCTTCCAGCCGGCTGCTGACAGATGGCTATCGCGCTATACCAAGGATGGCTACAGGTCGGCTATGCGACGCTGTATACCATGGCACCTGTCTTCTCGCTCGTGCTCGATCGGGATGTCAGCGAGGAACTGGCGATGCTCTACCCCGAGCTGTACAAGGAGCTGACCAAGGTGAGCTCGCATATACCGACCAGTTGCTCGAGCTGACGTATCAGGGCCGATCTCTCAGCTACAAGACATTCTTCACCTGGCTCGCCATATCAGTCTATCAAGGCGGCATCATCATGCTCCTCTCTCTGCTCCTGTTCGAGTCGGAATTTCTCCATATCGTCGCTATATCTTACACTGCGCTGGTCATCAACGAGCTCATCATGGTCGCTTTGGAGATTACCACCTGGCACAGCTACATGGTCTTGTCGGAGATTGCCACTGCCGTGGTGTACTTTGGGAGCATGGCTGTTCTTCCGGAGTACTTTGATCTGAGGTTTGTCATGACGAGTGGGTTTGCGTACAAGGTGGGTGTGATTGTGGTTGTTTCCAGTTTCCCGTTGTATTTGGGCAAGGTGGTGAGCGCGAGGTACAAGCCGGCGGCGTATACCAAGGTGCAGGGGTTGTAGGTAGCACACAAGATATAGACATCTAGATGCATTTGTACAGCAAGCATGGGATGTGTCGCGGTACGAGTAGGGAGGTGTCAACGATACCAATCAATGCCGGGGGCCATTGGTCGACGTGAGGTCTGGTGCCTCTTAGTCGCAATCTCGTTCATCTCTGACCAACATATCTCGACTTGATACACCTTCATCTCACACTGTCGTCAGCGGCATGACTCGAGGTTCTCAGCCCCGTTTCGTTTCGCGCTCTTGGACGGTCATCAAGCATGCCGACTGGGAGATACCGCATGGATAATCGACCATGACGATAAATCGACCTGGAGCTTGATCTGTCGCCTATCCCGATGGACCGACACTTTATCGGTAGATGACACATTCGTCCTCGTGCACTCTGGATATAGCTTGAACCGCTCTTCCTCGATACTAGGATCAGGATCTGCGTACCATGTGGAAGAGGGTCACCTGGCCAGCTCCTCGACAAGGGTCTTGTCCAAGTGGATCCGGCGGTCTCTCATCGCACTGAACTCCAGGCAGGTTAAAGAGGCTGCGTACTATCGAATGATCTCAATAGGATGAACCAAGAGCTGATTGGACAGATACCTCGACCGCTTGAGCATCGGCTAGCGCTACCGCCGCTCTCAGCACCGAGGCCACTATCACGGTAGTGTATCCCGTTCGCGAATGCAGGAAGATAGCATGGAGGGTATTACTGGTGAGAAGGCTCAACCCGTCGTCTCTGTCCTGCGAGGTCCACCCTACCGACGTAGGACACAAAAGCTGATACCAGGTATACTGGCTTCTCTCAACGAGCTATCAGTATGACGCTATGCATGGACGTGAATGTTCAGTCTGCGACTACAGCCCAAATGAGTTTAGTACCACCTCTTGTGAACGAAAACCTAGAAACCCCCATCGATATCGACAACTTCTACCTGGCCAGCGATACGCGTCGGCTCGATAGACCCCACTGCCACTGGGGCCGTAGACGTCGTGTACTCAGTCACCGTCACCGTCCTGATCGGATTGCCATTCGCAGACGAGACCTCCGGCTTACAGTCGAACGCACCCGACGCGATGGCCGACAAGCTCAACAAGCTCAGACCCAGTATCGCGGCCATCTTCACACTCAACCCGCTCAACCCGCTGGAGGCACCCTCGTCCTCCTTTCGTTGTCTCGCCAATCTTCGGGCACGTCGCAACGCATCTCGCGATTCGGTCAGCTCTGTGATATGCTTCGTCTCCATCTCGGCAATTAAAGCGGTCGTGCTTCCGCTCAGCTCGCTCTGGATTCTCGTCCACTCGGACTCTTTGCTCCGAAACTTCTCGGCTTTGCCTTTCAAGACCAAGGCGAGCATGGTCGCTCGGTCCAGGTTGGTCTTGTCTTCGCTGTATGTCAGTATCTCTGTCTATGGCGTGTAAGGACGTGTGAACTACTCACTCGGTCGCCAAGGATTGTTGATTATAGAAGTCTGCCCAAGATCTCGAGACTCGATAAATCTCCTCCAATCGCGAAGTATCGTCTTTCGGCAGCTCCTCGCCTGGTTGTTCTGGATCTGGCTCGGTTGGACCATAGCTCGCATCTTCAGCAGTCGCCGACAATGTTCCGATCGCATCGACCAGCTCTTTCCTGGCTGCCATGGTCTGCTGTGCAGATTCCTCGTCTACCCCCACTTGTCCCTTTTCGATAGCTGTCTTGCGCCTGGAATACCGCTTCAACGCATGTCGTACATTCTCAAACGCATCGCATACTTGAGAGCTGGCTCGTGACTCTTCTGGATTATTATCCTTCAGGAGGTCTTCTCGCCATCGATCGACAATCACCGAGCTAAAGAGCAGCGCTTCGGTATAGTCGAGGATGAGCCCATCATCCACCGTATCACCCGTATCAGCTACAGATAAGCGTTCCCCACTCTCGGTGTCGGGTACACGCGGATGGTCCATGCCTGTGTTTGGACGCGGTAAGCTAGCGGAAGGCAGTAAAGAGGAGGATGATGATGATGATGAAATACAAATACAAGTCCAGCCGGTCGTCGCGATTGTTCAGACAAGGCCATGCCAAAAGCGAAGGCATAGTTGAGGAGAACGGCGGCCCTCCTTGGCAATCAAAGGATCCTCCCAAACTCCAGCCCGACGTTTCGCCCCATATCAGACATTCCCCTCGAAACACCATAGCCGATGCGCCTGAACTCCAAAAACCATCCAAAAGAGCGTGACGTAGGTATGCATCGCGGACATCGACGTACACTACCTGCAATAATCCACACTGGTCGAACCTGTCCACTTTTTCCGCTCCACGGTTTGATCTCGACCAGACCGTCCCTTGGCGCCGGTTTCTCGCATCAGCTCCCTGTCACCGTTGTTTTGCCCTCATTCGCCTCTGTGCTCGCACGTGTTTCGGTGTCGTCAGAGGTCGGAATGACTGCAGATGTCGGGGAAGAAAGATTGTTGTCGAGAAGAGTCATATGGAATGCGATGCCACCACGACCGATGTAGTCAAAGTCGGCGACGGTCGAATTTTGTAGAGTCGAGTCTATCAAGAGCGAAGAGCGATAGGAGGCGCTACACTCGGTATATTCCCGAGCTCAAATCTGCCCGCCCTGAACAGCCCTACCGCCTCGTCGTCCAATTTGCCTCCTTCTCCGTCCCCTTCCGGGGTAGGAAGGAGATATGACCATGGATCGTCATACGACCAGGCCACCCCACTCTTTGCCACACCCGATATGGTCGATGGTATACTACCGAACGCCGATGTAGAGGGTTGAGCGAATGGATTAGAGGTCGGTGGTGTTGGTTGGGATTGGCCGAAGGGAGAGGGGAAAGTAGATGATTGGGCAGGTTGAGCAGGCTTCGAAGCGAAATGACTGGGTGATGTGCCGAAGGCGGGTGTAGGTGCACTCGTTGGCGCTCCGAAGGGGTTCGTGGCAGCCGGTGAAGGAGCAGAAGGAGCTGCCGACCCGCCGAAAGGGTTGGACGAGGGGCTAGACGCATTGGCCGTACCTGCAGCCTGACCGAACGCGCTTTGCCCAAATGCCGATGTAGAAGGTGCTGCCGATCCTCCAAATGCGGAAGGCTGAGCAGGTGAAGGCGTAGAATTCGCCCCGAAAGCTGGTACGGGTGTCGAGCCGAACCCAGCGGGTTTACTCGATTGACCAAAAGGCGACTGACCGAATCCTCCTGCGCCTCCTGCTGCAGCCGTCCCCGCTGTTGCTGCTGCGCCAAATGCTGAAGAGCCGAACGTAGGCGTTGTAGTCGCTGCGCTTGTGCCGAAAGCAGGTTTCGCCGCACCGAACGCTGATGGGGCGGAAGGTGTGCTAGTCGATCCAAAAGCAGGTGTAGTCGACCCGCCAAACGCTGTTGCAGGCTTTGCTCCGAATGCAGACTGTCCAAAGGCCGAGCCTCCTGTTCCAGATGTCGAGCCGAATGCTGATGCTCCGAAAGCGGGCTTTGACGCTGCTGCACCAAATGCAGGAGTAGGCGATGATCCAAATGTAGGTGTAGTCGTGGCACCGAAGGGTGACGTCCCAGCCGGTTTCGCCTGGCCACTTCCGAACCCTCCTGCTCCTCCTGCTCCTCCTCCGAAAGCTAAGCCTCCCGCGCTTGATCCTCCTCCAAACGCACTAGGTTTGCTCGCCTGACCAAAAGACGAAGCGCCGAACGCCGAAGACGTAGCAGGCTTGCCAAACGCCGATTGACCGAAAGCGGAGGTCGACGGCGTAGATTGGAGGGTCGACGAGGCAGAGGCTATTGCTTGAGATTCGTCAAATCCTGGCGGTCGAGTGCTGCCGGGTTGCAGACCGTTGGTAAAGCGAGCATCGAAGACTTTTCGAGCGAAAGCGACAGTTTGAGCGGGATTGGACATGGCCGAGGAGATGTTTTGTCTCGCCTTGGCGAAGAGTTCGTTTTCCTCGGCCACCTGATAGATCAGCTACTGTACTGGTGACATCATTTGAACGATGGAGATAGGGAGCACAGAGAGAAATCTACGATGAAGATGTGGAGCATCAAAAGCAATCTCCGACAACGCAGATCGAGAAGGTAGAGCGAGAAGGTGGCAGGTCACAACATGGGGAGGCAGTTCGAGGATACGCACATAAGACTGAGCATTCCCTGCCTTGAGCGCTTGAACACTCTTCCACCTCATTTCATCCATACTGACATCCGGTTCGAGCCATATATTGGGTGAACATCCCACCGGACCGAAAGATGACAAGATCCAACCGGGTGGATCTTTCAGGTCGATATTGAGCGTGCCCACACTGCAAGTCAGCCTCATCACCAGCATTACACAGCACAAAGAGCCACAGGGAGAGAAAAGACGTATGGGATGAGACGATAGGGAAGAAGAGTAGGCAGAAGGGGAGGATAGAGGAAATGGAACCCACTTGAAGCCATATTTCTGATCCTCGTCCGTTGCGGTCTGGCTTACATTCCGCCCACCCGGTCCTGCTTATCAGCCCCTTCCTCACCCCGACTGGTAGTATGACTTGCCCATTGTTATGCCATTGCTACCTCCGAATCTGCCCCCAGAGGGCTGACCTGACTATCAGTCTTCACATTGAGAAAGGTTAGACGGAGACGTACGAAATGAAGAGTTGTCGGTCTTTGGCGGGTGGTAGAACTTGCAGTTGTCACCAAACCGGCAGTATCTGGGAGAGTTAGCGCAGCCTGATATGTTGCCGTTGGCTAGGTCTCGCGTACCCGTTGAGGTAGTGCTGGCATGGGCGAGGTTGGGACATAGCGGTAGAGTTGGTTTAGGTGGATAGTCGAAAGTGACGGGGTGAATGAGCCGTAAAAAGGTTATATGCGGCCCAGCATGTAGCTCAAAGTCGAGAGGTCAGTCTTGTACAGTGCTTGTCCACCGCGCTAGCCTCGACTCTGGTCGAGAGAGTGTGTGTGGTAGTCGTTTCGTGGTGAAATGGAGAAGAGATGGTAAACTTGTAAAGTCAACCTCGTACTGGGATTTTGTCAAAACAACCTTCAACTTTCACCTTTGCATTGCACCTCATATCTTATTCATCTCGACCGCTATGTACACTCATACTCGACTACGTATCATACGACGACGGTATCCTCCACTTTTCCATCTAACCGGTCCGGTTTCTGGGCTTTTAAGGCTCGACGTCGGCTTGGAACGCGACAGCAGCGTCTCACCTCTTGTCTCTTCGGTCACCTCGCCTTCGATAGACGCATCGTCAGACCAAATCGGCACAGTCACAGTCAGCCTCCTGATCAACGATCCATCTGACCTCTCCACGCCTTTGCTCTCCGATGAAGGCCAAACCTCTTCGCCTGCCTCGCCTTGGCTTACACAATCGCTCCTTGTGGCCAACCTCAACCCCGCCCGTATCAAACTCGCGAATGGGGGCGGGTGAGATCCATCAGTCCTCTGCATGAGCTGTTCCATGTGCCGCATCTCGTCCTCATTCGCATTGGCAAATCTCGTCAACATCTCCTCTCGAACCCGACACAGAGATTCTCGGTTCCACGTCGTCCAGGTCGGATTGGAGGGTCGCCGCCCGTCTGCAACTACATCTACAGTCTCGCGGAGAGCGAGGATGGGTCCGAGAATCAGATGCGCTGCCAACTTGCCTCTTTGCCTCTTTGCTCCGACTTGCGCTTCGGAAAAGAAGGAGAAACTCAGCTGCTCTTCGGTGTCGGATAATAGGGAGAACTTGCAGGAGACGATGGTCAGTTGAGCTGGTAGTTTGTGTCTGGCGAAAAGCTCGGATAGCTCCTGTTGGGTCATGGGCTTGTCATTGACGGATATAGTGGGAGTGATTATCTTGGCAGCAGATAAAGCGAGAGCTGAGATGTGGTCGTCGTGAATGCTTGCCATTGTTGTTGTTGTGTTGAAGGAGGGGGGTTTACAGATTGCTCGGTCGAAGAAGAGCTTGAACTCTTCATACAAGAGCCTCTTTATACCCCTGATGGACGCTCATGCATCCCCATACACTCCATGTCTTCTATGTGAGGAAGCTCATACGCACCACAAGCGAGAGTAGCAGGCAATTATCCGGTGAAAGCGTTCGTTGCGAAGGGAAGAAGCATTCCATCCAGCTTGACCGGTACAATTGGTGTTGCCTTCTTTTCATCTAGTCGACCCCCAGTGCTCTTTCGCAACCTCTCCATACTGCTCGCTTCCATATTGTGCAGTACATACATACAAAGATATGCTATACAACGAACGACTCATCGATGCTTCTCTTCCCCTTCGAGATCTATACAACGCCTTCTCCTATAAACCTGCTCAACCCCGCTTCTGCTTCTGCTTCTCCTCCTCGCACGCTTCAACATCCCTTCTTGTGCTTCTACCCATAACCCCTCATCTTCTCCTCGTCTTCGCCCTCCCAGCTGTCCTCCTCTTGTTCCACCACTCTCCCCTTCCCCACCCCATTCTCTTCCTCCATCTTTTGCTCAAACAGATACTTCTGCCCTCTGGAAAAGTACATTGCCTCTGACTCCTTCTTGACCGTCGACTCGGCGACCAAGCAATACCTCACGCTCTGGTCGTCAGTCACACTCCATCATGCCACCTGCACACTCACACTGCCCGGCACCTCGAACATTGCATCGCTCAGCACCTCCTCCAACACCCCTCTCAAGCCTCTAGCTCCTCCGCCTCTCTTCAAACCCTCCTTCGCTATTGCCTCCAGCGCCGAGGTCGTAAAAGCAAGTTCCGAGCCGTACGACTCGAACATTGCCTGATACTGCTTGATCAGGGCATTCTTCGGTTCCGTCAAGATCCGAACGAGGTCCTCGATGGCCAGAGGGTGGAGAGTGGAGATGATTGGTAGTCGGCCTAGGAACTCGGGTATGAGGCCATACTGGGCGAGATCGGGAGTCGAGAGGCCCTTGAGAGCGTCGGGCGAGGTGGTGGGTAGATCGGCTGAGCGGTCAGGTGGTGGAGTAGGTAGACGAGCGCCAAAGCCCATGGACTGGAATGTCAGCCTGGCATCATGTTAGGAAGCGACTCTGAAAGCAGGTGGGACTGTGGGGCAAGGTTGAAAACCAGAGGGAGAGGAATGTATCTTGACGTACCCCTTTGCCAAGTCGAGCGCTGACCAGGTTTTCCAACCCAACGAAAGCGCCTGAACAGATGAAAAGGATGTGCGAAGTGTCCACTACGAACGTCTCCGATTTTCCATCTAGAATGTCAGCATGGATTGATCAAGAGTGCAGCATCTTATTGGGAACCGAGGTCAACTCACTA
>JALPCD010000160.1:0-21708 GCA_026538415.1 Cryptococcus sp. GC_Crypt_1
CGTTTGCCTACATACCATCGGTCCGCATCGATGCTCATCGACGCACAGCGGTCCTCAACGATGCTTGGGAGGTAGCGGATTAGTACAGCGTTCAGCTTGGCAAGTGCAGCTGCCCAGCCATGCATAACTATGAGTTCGTATGATGAAGGGTAGCGTGGGTGGTACAGATTGTCTGGTCGACGTGTTGCTCTGATAATCGGTGTTCATCTCGAGGTTTGGCGACTACAGTACTCGGGTACTGGGTCGTTCGCGTTGAGCTGCGGGCGGAGGGGCTACTGATTTGCGGCGCACATGGAATGACTAGCGCAATGGAGTGACTAGTGCAATGGAGTGACTAGCGCAATGTAACTCGTGTCCGTCCTGTTCAGTGGCTATCTCCTTGTCAAAACATCCAACCTGTCGTGTCATCAGGCGTCGTGCATAATTGTATTTCGTGTACGGACTCTATGGCGAGCCTCTCCTTCTTCGTCTCGTCCTCCAGCTCGACAAGACCCGATCCACACATCCATCCCAGTAATCCGCTCTGAACAGGTGAGTCTACCCGTCTTCGCCGTATATCACCCTACGCGTCTTCCCTTTGCCATCCCAACGAGCAGTGTCATACTCCAACTGCATGTCCGACATCGACTCGTATACGTCTTCGAGCTCCGCCAAGAGGTCACCATCGTCGACCTCGTCCAGTAGCTCTTGGAGAGCTTGTCGAGCACCATCGAAATATCGTCGACCCATGACTGGAGGGAATTCACAGACACGTGTTCCACAGCCTCGACACCTGGTCCTCCTTTCGAGAGGGTCAAATAAACATGGCAGATCTCCTTGACGACAAGTCTCACACTTATCTTGACCGTAGAGGCGGATCAGATAAGGCTTCTCGGCAAGATCCTTGTACTGACAGCATCAGCTTCGAGTTGCGGACATTACATATTCGGCAGAGCTCACCAGTCTTTTCGCCTTTTCTGTCAGGGGTTTCTTGGGTTCAGAGAGGCTCCTGGAAGTCTCCTGAACTGATCAGTTTCATTCTAGATTCACTGGAAGGTCATCCACTCACATCGGTGTCGTCGTCATCTGCCCATACGTCCATGTACCATTTTTCGTCGGAATCGCTCTCAGCGCCGCCCGTTATATCCACCACTTTTGTCCAGTATGAAGCAAGGCCGTCTTGCTTAATGCCAGGCGGAGATTTGGTTCCAAGCGTCCTGGCTCGAGGGCGACGTGCAGATATTGGCGCGCGATGTTGAGCCAAAGCGACCTTTTGTAGGGTCGAGATGTTACGAGGCGGCACCGAGTCGATATCCTCGGGTCCGTAAACCAAGATGCCTTCGGAGACAAACTGTCTAGTGCTGGGAGCGGTGTTTGTAGAGGCGTGAGTGATACTGTTGAGGAGATTGGTGGAAGGCGCGTTGAGTGAATGGGATCGGGTGACATATTGGGCAAGACCGGTCGGAGGCACGAGTGCCATGACTGAAGGGTCGAGACTATCGAGAGAGTCGTTCGTAGGCTGTGCTGTAGGAGATGAGAGATCGGAAGAGTCGATAGAGGTCTGGTCCGCTTCGTTGGCGACATGGCGAGTTCCGAGGTCCCGGAGATTTCGTCTACGAGCGGGATGTTTGCCGGGCTCAGAGAAGGATCCAGGAGGGCTGCTAGCATGTTGCTGATAAGTATTCGATACCTGCGGTGTGGGCTGCGTGTCGAGATGCTGGATGGGGTTTGAGAGGGATAGATCGGTCGCAGAGTGGAATTGGGGAATGCGAGGTCGAAGAATCATGGGCGAACGGCGGTGGTCTTGAAGCCTCCGAGGTGGAATACGAGCCTCTGATCGATGGCTGGGACCCGACATCACGCACTCCTGCATCTAAGCATTGTTCAACAGGCAGACTTTGAGGGTTAGAGCAGGAGGTGTATGTCAGGTCATGTGAGGATCGTAGAGATACGTAAGGCGTGATGGATGATAGAAAAATATACTAAGGGACTCACCCCGCCATGAAGGTGCAGAGCACGTCGGAGACGCCCAGAAGACCAGCCGAGTCGTTCTGTAGCTGCGAGAGGGAGGCTGATAGAGAGATGGACCGGTTCAAGAGATTAGATAGAGTAGAACGAGTGTTGGCATCCCGGTACTCGAGTAGCGGCAACCTCCGCCTTCGACGTTGCGCTCTGCTCTGTGTACAATCTCACCTTCAACCCAATCTTTATATCAGACCAACACGCGATGCCCCCGACTGCTCAGACCTGTGGGACGTACTCGTATTCAACACTCGTGAGCCACCTCCAGGTGCTGGCGGCCCGCTGACGTTGCGCAGATTACCTGTCAGAAGTTTGCTCGATTACACCTCTTCTTCCCCCTTGTCCGATCCCTTCCATGCCGCAACCGCCATACTACCTATGACGCGTTACGTCTGCGAATTCAATCATTCACGGTCAACATGGAATCCGACACAACGGAATCTACCCACACCCTTCCTTTGCTTCCGATCTGGTTGGCGGCTCTCGGTAGCGATCACCCGTCGAGAATCCCTCAGGCAATCTCAACGCTAGCTGGTTTGCCCGTCGATGTCATTCGATCGGTACCTTGGAGCGACAGCTTCGACTCGTCTATGCCGGTCAACTCGATGCAGAACGTCCTTCATTTCACCAGCGGTCTCGTCAAACGGGCGAATCAAGGCGTCATATCCGTATCGTCACTCGACAGCGCTGCGAGAGATCATCTCCAGGTGGATTTTGGCTTAGGCTTCGCCGAGTAAGTCCAGTCGAATCCTGTGCTCCATGCGGTGTGCTAATCTGCCAGTGATACATGTATAATCTCCATTCCAAAGGCGTTTTGGGGCTCCCAAGAGTACTACAAGATCCCGTCGCGACTGGTCAGCTGTACGCATCTTCGCTACAAATCGCAACCTCAAACCTCGGACGGGATTCAATTGGCCACCACGCGACTGGTAGAGAGACTGGGCTGGAATACGGTCAGCGCGAGCGAGCAGTTGCTGTTGACTGAGGCGGAGATGCCTGTATCTACCCGACTCGTGAGTTCGGAGCAGGACATGCGTGGGGCTGGCTCAGGGGTGAGTGGATATCACAAGATTGATGGTCTGACGATAGCTTGGCCCCCAACTACTTCCGATTCTCGCAACTCCCGCTCTCGCCGAGATACAGCAGGTACGCATACGCAAAATTACTCGACCTGCCTTGCTGAACAATAGCGCTCAATACAGCCTTCCGATATGATGCAGCAGGAGCCTGCGGAGGTCACCGATGACTACGATCAGTCTGGAACGATCAATCCTATCGAAGAAACGCAATCTGGAGGCATGTCAAACGAGATCGACCAAGAAGTCCATTTCCTGGATATGGGAGGGGAGATTGAAGCAGAAAATGTCGATGTTTTGCAAATGAATACAGAAGTCATAGTGAGTTCAACGTGAGGCGGATGGCTTACGGACAGATCTCTGCAATCTCTCGCGCCGCATCGGATGAAGGGAGGATAGAGTCTCCGGCAGGATCGCAGGGCAACACAATCCCGCCGGTGAGCAAAAGTATGCCGACGATGACTGACAAGCAGGCAACCTCCACAGACAAGACGACTGACACTGAAATGGCCACGACGAACGATCCTTCTACGCCCAAGGGCGAACTTGTACGGGTCCTGCGATGCATCGACGCGGATCGATGTGGAGGATGCGTCAAATTACGACTTCAGGCGTGTCTCGTACCCGTCACTCGACACGGCGCCAAACCACCAGCTTGTCTCAAATGCAAGGCGAACCGGAAGACATGTAACATCCGGTCGGAATGCCGACCCGCTTTCGACAATCCGGATCTGATCAACTTCGATTACTTTCCGGGCGTGTTTGGAAAACCCGCTTTGGATTCCTGACGGCCCACAATAGACCCAACGCAAGACCCGGCGGCGCGATAATGTCGTATACCCTACACGACCTGTCGACACCGCTCAACACTAGGATGAGGGGCGCTTTCACCGTCGGAAGAAGCTTCACCTGGCATGGCAGCAGAACGGTCTTGGATGCGAGGCGATGCTTGGGGTGAGGCTTTGCACCCCCGCTGCGACCATAGGACCTGTATATGTGCCACGTCGAAGAGCATGTATGGATCATACCACATGAGATGCACTTACTGCACCAGATTGCATGCGGACGTTGTGCAGAATCGTTGCTTCAGCTCATACAGCTCATGGATTCCTGCTCACGTCGAAGTTCGAGCACGTTGGTGGAGGTCGCTGGCAAAAGGTCTTCTGGTAAGTCACAACGGACCAAATTTCCACTGATGTTACAAAGCTATCTGCAGTCAATCGTCACCGCCTGTACGCTATCATGCCAACATGCACACTCCGGAGGTAGATTGCTAATGGGACGACGAGTTGGCGGCAAACGGTATCTTCTCGCCAATTGCTAGTGAATACGAATCAGAACGCCACTCGAAAGAATCTGCCTCTACCCTGAGCCTTTGGAGGGAAAAGCATGATGGCGATGTGTCATGTTCGGATCGCTTCCTAAGGTAAGCCGAAATCCTTAACGTTGAGATGCCAGGATCGAGTCGGGATAATACCGGGATTGCGCCAGGCTGATACCGGGATTGGGGGTATATTGACCGGGATCGATGCCAGAGTCACACTGAAAGAGCGCTCGCCCATGAGCATCTACAATGGGTCTCTGTTAGGCCGTATCACCATGCTCATAGCCCTCAGCATAACCCTCGTCGCAATGACGTGTATCAGTAGGCAGGCTCATTTGCCCTTGCGAGGCGGATTTTGCGGTGCCCAGTTTTAGCCGGAGCCCAACCGCGACAATATAAGAATGCACCTATGACCGACGGCGGTCTTCTGGCTTTGGTTCCCTCATGGCGATGTACGCTATTCCAGTTCAGGCTTTTATTGACTCCATAGAGGCATGCGCTGAATCGGACGCTCGAGCTGCGTTGCGTGCCACACTCATAATATAAGTCATGAGCGGCAACCTGCGCCAGCCGCGTGGCGTGACGCGCGGGAGCCCATTGTTGTACTTGGACTCGCCTTGTTGCGACGGTCGATCAGATGCTTCTGTTGATTGACCTTTATTCGTCTTCGCTACCGACATGCTAGTCTCCTTGCTCAAGCATGTGACGGACACGAAAGCCGACGAACAACTACATCTCCCTCAGTACTGTATTGTGAAGCTCATCAACCCCGAGATTCCTCCGCCTGCTCCTCCCCCTCCTTTCGATTCCCTCTCGCCAGTCGACTCATTGTCACGCGTAACCCGATCGCGACAAGCTTCCCACCTCGCTTCATCGGCGCAGGATGATGTGAAGTCCATCCTCGATCAGCTCGCCTTGCATACGCAAGTCACACGTCTCGACGGAGTCATCATCAATCCGACCGTCGCCGCTCCTCCTCGTGCTCCAGCAACCTTTGCCGAGATTCACCAGCGCTATATTCCGCCGGCTCTGAGGGAGACTGAAATCGACCATCTCTCAATCTCATTCCCATCGGTCATCTCCCTCTCCCCCCGTCCCATCTCGACCTCGTCGACAGATCTCACCCAAAAACTCGGTAAAGCGTTCATGGAGACTTTCCCGGATGGAGTCGAAATAAAGCTCGATGGCAACATGAAAATGAAGCTCAATGGCGACCTGAATCGATCGCTAAAACCTGAAGCGAGACGACTATTGAACGACCTCACGGACGATCAACTGAAGAAAGAGGTTGCAGTACACCTGGGTCGTCAACACCAGAATTCTTGTCACGAGGTCGAGGTTCATCAGCTCGAGGAACTGTTCTACGAAACGGATCATACGGCATCACTACGCACTGGGGCCATACATTCGGTCAACTCGATGTTACAATTCAGGGCCATGTATCAAGACGACGTCTTACCGCCTCCGCGAACGCCGACAGACGACTCGCCCACCGTTCTCTGGTCTCATCCCCTCAGCACCAAAGATCGAGTGATCCCGGACATGCAGTCTTGGAACTCTTCCGAGGCGGACGAGCTCTATGTGTCTACTCAGATTGGTGTAGATCTGGAAGTTGGCGATGTATCGGGTGGAGATGAGCGTGGAAGCGGTGTCTCTCCGGAAGATGGCCGATCTGCCCAAGCTGCTACAGCAAGGCCTTTCAGACCTTTCGGGTGAGTCCACAATACATGACTGCTCGTTCTAGACTGATCGACGTAGCAAAGCCAAGCGGAGTACGGCGTCTACAAGGACCCCTCGCGATGCAAAACTCGATTCCGCATCCCTTCCCCACGAACGAAGACGTCGTCGCGGTCGTGGTAGCTTTCTCGAGCGTAAACGACCGCTGGTCCTTCCGAATGGCGCCTACACCACCCTCGAGCAGATCCTTACAAGCGCTCAGGATCTCGGTGCAAAGTTGATGCTTCGGGTTTGGGTTGAGGAAATAGACGTCCCGACGGAGCCAGTCCAGCCGACCAAACCAGCAACGAATCCCGGTCTCACTACCTCGCACGGCGTGGACAACGTCCCCGCATCGGACAAGCGAGATTGCCCTCAACCTCCCAAAGCGCCAAAACTCAAGTATCACCTGGGATTACTCAGGATTTACCCCGAAGAGTATAAACGCGATGACGAGGAAATCGATTTCAAAGGGGAGTCCGCTCATGTACCGGTGATACTCTTTCAGGTGGGCTAGGACTTTTTGTTTGATTCCTACGGCTGACAGCATAGTGGTTCCTACAGTTCCACAGCACTGAGAAGCGCTACGGTATGCTTCACAATTGGTATACTACGTGTATCGGCCATTTAGCCAAGAAGGATGTCCTCGAGCTTTCCAGACCCATTCTCCAAGACACGGGCAAACTCGGAGGCTTCACATTCAAATCCGCGATGTTGATCCTAGCTCTGAAGACCTACGAGGCAAGTCATGATCTTTTGATCGTTGAGAATCCCCAGCTGATATCTTCAGATCGAAGACGACCTTTTTGTCGGTTCGCTGCGGGTACCCGCATCGAAAGCAGCAGCCACCGAATCGACATCGCCCAACGAACATGACGGTAGAGATCCGGATCAGCATCCAGGGTCTAACAATGGAGAAGGCGATGACATGGATTTCGACGAAGATATTGGTAGTGGGCAACCAGATGGAG
Source organism: Cryptococcus sp. GC_Crypt_1 (assembly GCA_026538415.1). Classification (NCBI taxonomy): domain Eukaryota; kingdom Fungi; phylum Basidiomycota; class Tremellomycetes; order Tremellales; family Cryptococcaceae; genus Cryptococcus; species Cryptococcus sp. GC_Crypt_1. The sequence continues at coordinate 7,089 of JALPCD010000160.1, forward strand.
AGTCGAGCGGTCAAGGAGGCGGATTCGGGATGGATGGAACCGGTCACGGTGGTGGATCTGGCGAGGGAGGAAACAGTGGGCGACAGCGAGGCGGCCATACGGACGATGCGAGTCACGTCTTCCACGAGGATGTGTCCGAGAACCAGGACGGGCAGGATCAGCCATCATCGGATACGCTATGGACGGGAAATGGATCAAGCTCGAAGGGCGCGTCTGTCAAGGACGACATGGTTCATACGCATCGGGTGAGCGACTGCCACCTCATCACATTGGGTTCCGTTCCGAGCTGACTCTGCGCAGCACAAGTCGACTCTACCTACCTACTCGATTGAAGACCAGGGCTTTGACTCGTCCCACCAAGAAGCGGACCGGCGAATTGGTCTCGGCTACTCTTGGGTTGTTTATGCCGGCACTCGTCGAATACCCCTCGTTCATGCAAATCGCCTTTTGGAGCGGACCTCGACCGAAACCCTTGCCACCGAGTACTCGGAATCATCTCCGACCTCGGCGACGTTCATGACCGGCACGGCGCCACCGCAATACGTCAACCAGATGGTCGCAATCAAAGTCTCCAAACCACCTGGCCCCTATACCGACCTTGACATGGCCTGGCAGATGATCCGTACCGAGATTGACGCATACTCTGGGCCTCTGCTACCGCTGCAGGGAAGGATTGTTCCGGTCGTGTATCATGTGGAAACAAGCGTCAGATCCGCCAAGATGGTCATGGAACTCATGGACAGCCCTATGCGGCGGGACGAAGACTGGGACAGCCTTCTGTATTGGGAAAAGTAAGTAGCCGCTAACCGCAATCGTCCTTTCCAATCTTGTTGACGAAGCCAGGAATGTCATCCGAAATCTATACAAGGCACTTCACGCAGCCAGCGTATGCCACGGCGAGGTCGACCTACGACATGTTATCAGGTGCAGGAGAAGTCGTCGATATCGGCTCATCGACTTTGATCGAGCGGCATGGCCTAGAAGCGAAAAAATCGACGGTACAGTTTGGACGGAAGACGAAGTCGGGGATGCGATCAAGCAGGAACGGGATCTCCTCGCCCAGCGACTTCAGTGGTATGGGATCTGGTAACGAAATTGATGATGGACGAATGCAAGACCTTTACGACTTGTTTATGGCTACATCCATGCTCAGATAGGTCGTAGGCAAGTTCGGCGACCGCCGCTACTTCCGCCCGCCTAAAACAAACCATGGCCGCGACCATTAACTTACGTAGTTCTTGTATCACTTTGACATCGACGTACTCTGGCCGGAAGTGACGTCTTCTCTGGCGGGCGCCGCAACGGGCATACACAGTCGTTCTGTGTGTTTTCATCACTCGTCCTTTTCTCATATACCTAAATCGTCGTGGACACGACGAAGATTCATCCATTTGTTTCTTTCCCATCTTTCTCTTCTGCGCTTCTTCGTCATGGACAGCGGAGCCAGTCGCGATCGCAGCGAGGAGACTCATAGACCAGCAACATTTGGCAGTCTGCGCAAACGACCATGGCGAAGGCATATCACTCCAGGTGCCGCGATTGTAAACCACGAGTATGAAGGAAAGGGCACAGACGACGAGCCCTACGTGGTCGATTGGCTGCCCGAAGATCAGGAGAATCCAATGACATGGAAACCGGCCTACAAGTGGTCCGTTACGATCATGGTCGCCATCGCTACCCTGGCAGTCTCCATGGCCTCCAGTACCTTGTGAGCAAGACTTCTATTCTAGCCGACGCCATCCTGCTCGGCCGTTGTGGAAGGAGGCATCGTTGATGTCAGGTCTGCCGCGACTCAATCCATCATGGAGACCTTTGGGCCCTATCAGACACAGGTCTACGTCATGGTTACCTCAGGATTCGTGCTTGGTTTCGTCGTCGGGCCTTTGTTGTGGGCTCCCATGTCGGAAGTCTACGGTCGACGGAATCTCTTCATCTTCACCTACGTCCTGTTCACCGCGTTTAACGGAGGCGTTATCGCTAGTCAAAACATCTGGACTATGATCATATTACGTTTCCTCGCGGGCACGGCCGGGTCTTCGCCCTTGACCAACGCAGGAGGAACTGTATCGGACGTATTTAACGCCCAACAGAGGGGTTTGGGTATGGCGGTCTTTGCGTCGGCGCCGTTCCTTGGTCCTGCGATTGGTCCAATCGTACGTAGATCCGCCGGAGCGTGTGTTTTGAGCTGATAGGAAGATCGGCGGGTTCCTTGGCGAAGCAGGAGGGTGGCGATGGGTCGCTGCGCTTGTCGCGATTTTCACCGCCGTTCTCACCGTGCTTGGCGCGCTCTTCATTCCCGAGACATACGCCCCAGTCTTGCTACGTGATCGGGCGCAACGGCTCAGCAAGGCCACTGGACAAGTCTATCGAAGCAAATACGAAAAGGACAAGCCGGTCGTGATCAAGGAGCTCTTCAAGACTGCTCTGATCAGACCGTGGATACTGTTATTCCGGGAACCCATCGTTTTCTTGCTTTCTCTCTACCTCGCTATTGTTTACGCAACGCTCTACGTAAGTCGAAGGCATTCTGACTGTCGACGGTGGGTCCTATAGCTGACGTGCAGATGTTGTTTGGCGCGTTCCCGATCGTATTCGAACAAACTCGAGGATGGTCAGCCGGGATCGGCGGTCTTGCTTTCCTGGGCGTTCTTGTCGGTTTCATGCTCGCTCTCGCATACACTGTGTTTTACGAAAACCCTCGATATAGCAAGAAGCTCGCCAAAGAGGGTTGGCTTCCGCCAGAGCAACGTCTCCCGCCCGCGATCTTGGGTGGTATCCTTCTACCAATTGTGCGTATAGAAAGCTGCAGCCGACGTTGACGCACAGGGTTTGTTCAGCTTTGCGTGGACCGCAGCTCCGGCGCGCATTCACTGGATCGCGCCCATCATCTGCTCTGCCCCTTTCGGCTGCGGGATGGTTCTCGTATTCCTCTCAGCCTTCAATTTCCTCATCGACTCATATCTCCTCTATGCCGCTTCGGTACTCGCCGCCAACTCTGTCCTTCGATCGCTATTCGGGGTGGGGTAGGTCCAACAATCTGCTACTGGAGAGTCGCACTAATCAGTAGCTTCCCCCTCTTCGTCACCCCGATGTTCAACAATCTGGGTGTAAATTGGGCCTGCACTTTGATCGCTTTCTTGGCGCTCGCATGTACCCCGCTGCCGATGTACGTGCCTCATACGACGGATCCTGTCTACCCTTGTTGGGCTCGCTGACGCATCAGATTGTTCTACATCAAAGGTCAGCGCGTTCGCCGCATGTCAAAATTCGCGCGAGAAGCGGACGACATGGGCCAGCAGATGCGCCAAGCGTCGAGGCGTAAGGAGGAGGCTAGCGATTGACCGGATGGGATGTACACCTTAGTCCTCCGGAGCTTCATGTCGAACGCATAGTTACTAGATTCATCGGCACATTTACGGTACACGTAGTATAATTAGAGTCAAGTCATGGCAGGAATGCAGTAATTATGGCTGCACTAGCTGTTGGCGAAAAGTATCGAAATCCACCGGATTAGGTCGAGGTGGGTGAGTGGAGTGGGAGTATGACGATGGGCCATGTCTTTCCGCAACAGTCAGAATGCGAACAACCGTGTCGGTGAGAACGTCAGTCCATGGATTAGAGATCGCTCGATCACTATGGTCTGAGGTGAATACCATGCATTATTTTTAGGGCAGCCATTCTGTGTAGAAACACCACTTTCAGTTTACCTGACCTTGGCAGATCCCGAAGATAATGCTGCCCGGGTCGAAGGCGAGGTAGACCGGAAGTCGAGCTTGTGACATCCTAGCCAAGGGAAGGTGACATGTTCCTGGACTGTCGCCTGGGTGGGGAAGGTGAATAGCCTACCGAATCGCTCGAACGCGTCTCCGATGTCGTTGCTGGTCAATGCTTGCCGCCGGAGGGATTGCATGGGCCAGCGGATTTAGGGTCAGTGTGAGACGACGTGTCAGGCGGAGGACGAGGCAGCCGGTGATGAGGGACAGGCGTGACAATTGGTGAGCCTTGCATTTCCACCATAGGAAGAATAGCCTGGGCGATAACGGATATCTACCGCGGCTTGAGGAAGCAATAACATGACGCAATGGTACCAGAATGAAGCCAATGCGAGGGTTGAGCATTTCCGCAGGCTTCGAGTTCGTAGCGAAAGATCGGAGTCGAGGAGTCGGCTTTTGAGGCTGCGGAGCATACCCATCGTCCAAACCTGCTTGTCAGAGCATGTTGCAAGTGCAAAAGAACCACTTACGCGTAGAAGAAGCAGGAGAAGTATCCTGAATGACAGGTCTCGATGTGACAAGCTGGTCCCCGAGGCCCATGAGGTAAAGTATCTTATTGGCAGATATGTAGCGCTCGACTCCGAGAGTCGATGCGATGGTGGGAACAAGTAGAGCACCGACGCAGTCCAATGGCTAAATGGGACACTCTCGGACACCCGCTACTCGTAACCTCGCGCGAAAGCTGAATAAACATCGGATCGGACGATCTTGCGGTATCCTTCCAAGCTGGGGCGAGCGGTGCAGCGAAGTTGAGTACAGCCGTATCCGCCTGTTGAGCCCGGACGGGAATTGTAGACCGACCTTGAGGCGGTTGAGCAGCTTCAAAGATATGGCGAGCCCAAAAGCGATCCTCGAGTCGGATAGGTGAAAGTCGTTGTGGAATCTTAGTCGAGCCCGTCGTTCCGCTTACACGCCTTCGAGCCTTCGGAGACCTTAGCTCTGTCCTTCTGGCGTATTGTCGTCCAGAGAGGCAACGTCTCCGTCATCCCATGCGAAGGCGATGGCGTTGTTGGCAGCGGCTCAGGCTGGAATTCGAGGTGAGGAGCAAGGCGGGCGTGGGACTCAGCGACCGACGACAGTAGCGAATTAAGGAAGGCGTTGCGACCCTTTGAAGGCATGACTCGACGCCGCGAGTGTCGTTGAAACCTCTCATCCTGCGATCCACCGAGATCAATACTCCGCAGATCAGCCGAGGATGGAGGGATGAACCGTATCCATGTGTCGAGGCCATGCCAGATATGCGAATCGAGGTCGTAGGGAGCCGGACTCTGCGTGTCGGCATTTCCGCATCAATTCCTCGAAAGCCCTCGAATTCGACTCGAACGGCGATCCCGGCCCGCTTATCTGGTATTGCACCACATCCCAGAAGTGGAAGCAGCGTTTACCGGTGAAGATCCAAGTCCTGCACGTGAAGAGTGGTCAGCCGATGAGCCCAAGGCCACAGTACCGAGCGCCGGCCGTTTCTCCGCCATTCTTCTCGGGCAAAACAACATATCCTCCAAAGTCCTTGAAGCGATCTCGAAAGGCGATCGGGATAGTTTGCAGACCCTAGGATCGTAGACAGTCGTTCTCTCAGAGCTTAAGACCGTGCATGATTCCGCGCTCGAGGGCCGGATCGATTCGAGATTGAGGATGAGGAATTGCGCTGTGACACGGAAAGAAGGAGCAGATGATGACCGGCAACAAACGATCATTTCTACTATCAGCAATGTCAAACAGCCGACGTACCGCTTGTTTGCTCTGCAGCCTAGAGACACCCGATCGAAAGTCTCGAAGGAAGACTGTTGGTGGGTTTGATTGAGAGGGGTCCCAACGCCGGTACGCGCACCGCAAAATTGCAATTGTGCGAGCACTATCGCCAGCACAACCGCTCCCGACCGAGAATGTCCGACATAGATTCCAATGATCCGTCAACTTTCACCGTCAGATCCGCCAGGTCCGCCGGATCCTGACGTGACGAAGCTTTTCGAAGCATTCGTCCAGAAAGGACTCCGCTGAACCGCGTTGGACAGATCACATAGCCGTGTGATCGCCTCGCATGATGGCCGTTAGATGTAACTCGCTATGCCAAGCGTAGATACGGCGAGCCTCCAGTCGGAAAGTAGCGGTCAAGAGGTATCGGTAGACTCGGATCGGCACATCTTAGAACGCCGAAAATGTTGTTGCGCTCGGCACCATCTTCAATCGGCATCGTTTCCATTGATCGTCATAGAACCCGGGCAGAGTCGGTCGGCCGCAATGACCTCCTCGAATCGCTTCATGGGCTCCTCGGGGCGCTCGCCAAGGAAGTCGAGCTGGAGGCTGCCATCGAATACGGTTTGGACGGCCGGCTTGTTGTATAGATCCAGAAAGGTGGTGTCGGCGTTCCTATCTGCGTGATTGAATATCGTTGTTCTGTCTGCAACATTGGCCCTTTATCCTTCCCTCCGAAGACTACTGACCAGATACCACACGGAGATATGAGTCTAGTGTCACCAGATGTGAGCGGACCACCAAGATCGGGCTTGTTCTGCCAAAAAGAGTTCATAACAGACCAAACCTCGGGGCGTATACGATGGGGGGCATGTCGAGGGTATATCGGATCTTTGATCGCGAAGAATAGGTCGTCCCGAGCCGAATTGTCTACTGATGCGGCATTGGGTACTCGACGAGCTCGGGAACCTGAGCGTCAGAGCATCCAAAGAAGGAGTGAATGGGCACCTTACTGTGGGAAGGATCGGGTGCCTTCTCGGCAAGTGCCTTGATCGCCGCCAGAGAAACGGGAATTGAGTCGAGCTGCGTCGTTGGCGACTACTAAAGCGTTCGGAGCCACTGCGTCGGAGTTGTTGGCGTTCGGGGATCCATGAGTAAGAGCTGATACTGGTTGTTGTACCCTAATCCGTTAGTCGCAAAACCGGTGGGATGAGAACATGGCGCCTCACATTGTCTGGAAGACTGGACAGTCTGCCCTAGACCTTGAGCTCGATCGTGAGGAAAGGGCCGTATGGAAGGCGAGAGTCGAAGACGGTTGACATCGGTGAATGGAGGATGACCACTGTGGTACATGGCATGGACACTGTATTGCGACCGAAGGAGTTTCCCCACAACCTCCATGGTCTAGAGCTATCAGTCCAGTAGAATGGGGCAACGACAACTCACGAAACCTTCTACCAGAGGTTTGAACGGTCCATCCCCCTCCACGCTGGCCTCGCTGACTTCCTCGTCGGTCGACTCGGCCCGGTATTCGGAGGCGGCTGAGTCTCGAGATCCGATGCAAGATCGCGCTCTTTCCGGGCAGCACGAAATAGCTTGGCGAAGTCGTACGCTTCTTGATCAATGTTGCCTGCAGTGCTTGTCATTGCCAGATGCGCGGGCTAGATATAGAGACGGAGTTGGATGCGGGCATAGTTGACACGTAATAACAGCTTCTCGTCGAGGTGTCTTGGGGTAATCGTGTCCTCTCCAACATGAAGACGGCTCGGATCCTCTCGACCATGAAGACGGCGAGCTCGTACGCCGGATGGACCAAGCCCGGGGCCGTCTAGTCTTCGGACACTGGCCCGGTCGCCGATTACAGGTTTGAGTATATTATAGTTGTGTCGCTGCGCATCAGCGTCCATATCAAAGGGGAAGGGTATTGCTAACAGGGGATTCAGACACTTCGACCAGGTCGTCCATATCCACCTCGAGCTCGACATACCAAATCATAGCCATACGTCCCGCTCGAATTAGCCCAGCAAGCGCAGTGATGCTGAGGACCACATGGGGTGGAACCGGGTTCCAGCGAGTCACGTAAGCCAGAAGGGGGTCATAGATCGGTTGCTGTAAGACGAACAAATCCTCAAACTGCGGACGGACGAGCGAGCCCACTCTTCCAAGTCTGTCGAGACTCCTTGACATGGCAGCTCGTTACGTCTAGCTGGACTTTGGATTTCGGAGTTTGAGAAGTTGACGAACTGATGGTCACAGTCGAGATAGATGCGGTCGACCGGAGAGACGAGCGTATGTCGCTGTTCGTTCGAGATACTTTCCAAGGGTTCGCAGGCCAAACTGGGTCGAATGAGAGTCGAGCCGAGAGCGCAAGCGCAAATCCTCCTCCACCTCGTCTCCGTCGTTCGACTACGGCGTTTGGCGTTTCGGGATGATAGGAAGTCGGCCGACTGCCTGACTTGGCCTTTTCGTAGTAGAGATGACGCGCCAGGTGTCCCTCAAGGGCCGTCGAGAATCGGACACGTCGGTGAAATATCGCTATAGACAAGGATAGTCGAGCTAGAGGTCGGTGAAGAATGGGGAGATGACGATTATATGAGACATTGATCATTCGCTGCGACGTTGGAACGTGGGAAGCCGCTGGAGCCGACAAGTCCCGTCTTTGTCGAGGTGTTGAGACCTGCAGGGTTAGCTGGGACAGCGGGTCTCGGTCCGGTCGAGGGACATGGTCATGGCCTGCATAACATTAGGGATCCCTATGCGGTGCTTGTACGTTTCAAAGCGAGATAGCGGGAGCGTCTACAATCAGCACCCCCAGCTGCACGTTCCTTGAGCTCACCGGCGACAACACTGACCCCGTTCCTGGTAGCCTCAAGCAATGGCATCCGCCCCGCAATTTCAAACAGCCCCGGAGCCTCCTTCGACGTATCAACATACTCCTCCAAATCCAGCGGGACCTTCGTCACAGGAATCGAGGTCGAGGTCGACCCTCTCGCCTCCGAGAACACTCGGTTGGATCACAACTGCCTCTTTCAACATAGCAGCTGACGCTGACGCGACACCATCGAGTGAAACGACGGAGCGGCTCCTCCTGCTGGGATGGCGTGAGCGGCGACAATGACCGAGAGCCGAATTCAAAAGGTGTTGGGGTGCGGGTCCTCTGATCGTCAGCCTGAAGCGCTGAGATGGAGTAATGGCTCACGATATCGAGAGAACGTAAAGTGACAAGCACAGGCAACCGCTGCCAGCTTCTGACGGAATTTCTTTGTCTCCTGGAGCGTCTCGGCTCGATGTTGCACGACCCTCTTCCAAGCCTGCTATGCGCGCTCCGGTCCATCTCCGCGAGCGATACGAGCCTTGAACGAAGCCAGCGCGCGGCGGTCTGCATTTCGTTTGTGGATCTTGCTTGTCTGCAATCAGCGTCGATCAGGGCGGAAACGGAGACGGACTTACCGCAGCAGTACGAGGGACGATGGTCCGCATTTGGCGAAGGTCGGGACAGAAGCGTTGAGATCTCAAAGTCATTGCAAACTTATAAGGTAAGACGATGACTAGAACTGGCTATATCAGTCGACTGCTGCTCTCGATAGCGTGCGTCTTCTGTCCCGGCAGGTCCCTCGTCGGCCACGCCCGTCCGTGCTATTCGAATCGATATCCATCGGGCCAACGAGTGAATCGCTGCGGCTGTGTGTTGAGTGTGCTTCGGGGCCGTGCAGGTTCCGCTGTGGTGTCTAAAGAGCGAGGGGACGATGATCGCTGTTGAGAATGGTGGTGTATTGGACCATGGCATATCATGTGGTGTTACATGGCGCAGGGAGGTTAAGTATCGTTGTCAAGATGTGGTGTGGAGAGGGTTGTGATGCTCTCTTGGGTTATTCCCACGGCCGAACAAGTCAAGAGATAACCTTATTAGGCGCAGGTGGGATTTGCGTGAGGACGCAGAAATAGGCAATTGCAAAGTGGGCGCGGAACAGCCAAATACAGTCGCAGCTGAAAGCGGCTGGACCTTCGATGGATGTGCAGCGACAGCGCTGTTTCAGCTGCTCTGTGGAAATCGGCGCAGTGCAATCGAGTGTCTCCAGCTGCGCAGCCAAGAACAGGTGAAACCTGCGCAGCAACCTCACAGGTTCTGCGCTGCACCTCGAGCAGACCCCTGACCGACTGGTGTGTTTCATGTTTGCAGTCAGCTTTGCAGATCAACCTTGACCTCATTATTGACCTCGATATGACCTCTATACATACCATTCCCTCTTTGCCTTCATCTTGCCTTCCTCCGCCCACGAGCAACCGTCCACAATGCCTCAATCGCCAACAACACCTAGACTCCCTCCTACCCCGTCTCACTTTCAAGGAGCCATCAGGTTCGCACAGCCTGTAAACGACAACGCCTACGACATCCTCAACATGTCGATATCTAGTATCGCTTCCTACGCTGGCCCATCACGAGCCCTCCAGATCGATGATACAAACGATCGACAACCGTCACCCCCCTCCGCCAGTATACTTCCACCGACGAGCACGACACCGCTTGGAACTCCGACGGTCCAGGGTTCACTCGCATCTCCGTCTCCTGTATCTCCACTCGCGCTCTCTACTACTTTCAACGATGGAGTCATTGCACTTGGACAAAAGAGAGGGCCTCTCGCCAACCAATTGTCTAGGTTCGTTCTTGAGACCCTTTTTCCTGTGGAGATCCGATGATGTTGATGATAGAAAGACAACTCTGGATCCAAGATACATGCCACCTTACTCTCGCAGCCGGCGACCACTTGTCGTCGTAGCGCCCGAGACTGCGAGCGAGAGAAAAGCAAGGCAAAGCAACAAGGCTGGACAGGTGAGGACGGCGCGGAACAGCTGCGTGAGCTTGGCTACTGTCTCCCTACCGTCCAAATGTGCTGACACTTGGCAGAATGCATATACTATCGGCAAAATTGCACAAAAGGTCGCTGCATTGACCGATTCTGGAGAGGCTACGCTTACCAGGGAGCAAGCTCAGGAGTTCGTTGCGTATGCTAATGATCTCTTGAAAGATCGCAACGAGTACTTTATCTGTAAGTCATCGATCTCTTGCCGGTGGCTCACACACTTCCAGCGACGGGGGCCAAGATCGTGGATCACGACGCACATTCGACACCCGAGAGGCTATACAACAACATTGAGTTTGAATACCGAGAAGGCAAGTCCACCATTTCCGTCCCAATGTGCGTTTGGCGGGAGGCCTTGTTGACAATCAGCCTCCACGACGCGTCGTCGGACGAAATCTGGAGGAAGCAGCGTCCTCGACCCGATGGCCGAAGAAGACAAGGAGGACTTCTCGGACGAGTTGAGGGCGGTTGATGCGGGAGACGCGTGACGAGAGGATGGGACGAGATGCATACAATATATATATACACAAGTGCAATAGCCCAGTCTTCTCTACAAACGTCCATCTGCTCCATTTATGCACATGCCTCGGTCCGCTGATCCAAGCCTAGCTTTTCGACCAGGCGTTTCATGATTGCTGGATGCTCGACCACATGTCGGCCGGTCGACACGACCACCTCTTCTCCCAGGACCAGCTGCTCGTCATCACACGCGTCGGCGTTGGCGAGGTCGAACATGTTCTCGGCCCCCGCGAGCTGTTGAAGCCATTAACCTCCCTACCGAGTGATTCGAGCTGGCTCACCTTTTGAGCGACCAGATCTTCGGCGTTCAATCTCATCACACCTCGTTTCGAGGCTAAACGAAGGGCGAACTCCTCGACCAAGCCCTCCAAAGGCTGTCCAGTCACTTCCGAGATGCTTTCCAGCAACTCTCTTGCCCCGTCCATGAGTCTTGCTTTGTCGTTCTCGGCGGCATCCAGCTCGACTGCCAATTGTGAACTTCTTTCCACCTCTTTGGAGTATCTCAAAGCTAAACCCTATCCAAAATCAGCCTTGCGAGCTTTTGTCTTCCATTCCGTCTCCCTGCTCACCTCGTTTTGTCTTTGCAGTCTACACGCCTTCTCCTCCAATCGGCGTTTGGTGCTGAAAAAGTATCGGATGATGTTGATGTTGACATTGACGAGCATGCCGAAGTGCGCATGGTATTGCTTGATCTTTTCATGTAGCCTGCGGTATTGTTCCCACTCGTCCATAAGAGCATTCGACATATCCGATTGTGGACCTACAGCCCCTTTGAGCTTCTGGTAGAATCCTTCGACGACGACCTATGACAAATGAGTCAAAATGTAACAGAAACAAAACGAAAAAGCTCACCCAGATGAGTTGCACTTCACGCGACCGGCGTAACAACATGTCCTCGCCTGCCGATATCCCAGGCTTCGGTTCTATCTTCGACAGGTTGATGGGTACTTGATCGATCTTCGACTCGATTCGGATCCACGTTTCGTCGAGCCACCGTTTCTTAGCTTGGTCGAACACATCGAGCTTGGCGGAGAGTTTGCCAACGTGGCCGTCGAGATGAGCGATGAGGCATTTATAGAACTAACTCATCAACGACATTCATATCACGGTGACAGTCATGCAGAGCGGTGTGTTTGTGTGACAACTCACCTTGTATGCCTCCTCTCGTTTGTCTACTACATTCACATCAAGTTTGTCCAGCAGCGGACCGAGAACATCCGAGATAGCTTGATCCGCTCCCAGCTGTTCCAAGATTTGACGGTTGTGCTTCTTGACCTGGCTCAAAGTGGATTCGAGGTCGTCGACTCTGGCTCTCGTGTAGATGAGGGCTGCGGATGAAGATGATTGGGTTGAAATGGAGGTTTTGGTCGAAGTTGAAATCTTTGTCGAGGTCGAAGCTACAGTCGATGTCGTTGTCGATTGAGAGGAAGGAGACGACATGCCGGATGCGATATAGTCGGGCGAAGTATGCGAGCGCAGGGCGAGTCGATAGTAGGTAACAAGAACCAAACAGAAGGGATGTGTAAGTAGCCAAAGGATAGTGGGGATCAAAGGGGAAAACACTCGTCGTCAACAACACCTTAAGGAGTTGAGTGACTTCACGCGGCTGATATTGATCGTTGTTCCATCCACTCTTCTTGTCATTTCGTTGGCCCGTCGACTACCTGTTCTTGTCGGAATCGAGCGCTCCGGTATGGTCAGCAGCCATGCAGGTTCAAGAGTGAGTCTGTATCCCGATAGCGACCTGAACTTTCGCAGAAGCTGATAGTCTTCTTCTCGCTTTGATCACCCTCGCATTTCGTCCCCCCGCCTTCGACTCCCGCACATCTACACCTTCTTCGAACTCGATCCCAGCCCACCTTCGTCCCTCAATCATCAAACATCAACATATATCCGGCTACGAGTCACCACTCGGAACCCCTTTCCAACAGTGGTCGACGTTTTCAGTGTGTGGTCAGGTGAGCTTTTCCGAACATCGTACCCGTCGAGCTCTGCTTTTTGCCTGAGACTTCCAGAATTAAGCCTCTATCGAGATCAGAGCAGTCACAGTGGATCGTGGAGCAAGGAAATATCAGATCTGCGAAACAATACGACAGACCATCATTGGGACTCGACCACATTTTGGACGGATCGGCTGGAAATTCGATGGTTTGGGAGGCTATCCGGGGATCTTTCGAATATGGTGAGCTCCCCAATTATCTATCTTGATAGACTCACATTGTAGGACATGGCGCTAACCCTTTAGTATTCTCCAGCAACCTTTCCACTTTGATCCTCATCACGTTTGGAGGTACTGGTTGCGGCAAAACTCACACGATGGAGGGGAACGAAGGTGGAGGCGGCGGATCAGCGGTCAAAGGGAGCCCTGCTGAAGCTGGTGTGATGGAGTACATCCTTCGCTGGATCTATCAAGAGCCAAGCACGATTGCTGTGCGAGCAGTCGAGTACCAAGGGGAGGGTAGCTCGGTCATGGAGGATGGGACAGAGACTTGGAACGACATGGCCGCCTGCTTGCGAAAAGTCAAGAATATTTCTCGGAACCGAAACTCGTCGCAGACGGCTGAGGAGGGGGGACACATGTCGAGTCGAAGTCAATTCAGGATGATTTTGACGATTACGAGGGGATTTGGAGAGACCAAGGTGATAGAGATCTGGGGTGAGTCAGCAACAGACAACCGAGACCTATAGAACTGATGAACAGATACCCCTGGCAAGGAGACTCCGCTGCCAGCCGCACTCCGGAAGGTGAACAGCGCGCTCAGAAGTACCGATTTCATCAACTCGTGGTATGTCACAACTTCTTGTGATTGTCGATGTGACGCTTTTGCTGATGTGCAGCTACGATGCGGTGCTACGAACGTTTCGGAGTATGATTAAAGGCGCAGCTGGGATGGAGGCGTGTCGACGAGAGCTTGGTAGATCCAGGTCGCTCGAGGGGTGAGTGGAACAGAAGCACAGAGTCGTTCTCGACTGACTCGGTACAGCGTTCGGACCCTATTGGATCTGCTTGCCAAAGGGTCGATGTGCGTCGGTATCGCCTGTATCAACATTTCTCTCAACGAAAGTCGATATCGAACTCAAGCGACGTTGGACTTTGCTTCTACCTTCGGCAAGATCAGAGCGCTCGATTTACCGCCCAGCGATGAAGGCGCCGTGGCTTCCAACATCAACCACCATGAGACACTGGCACAACGAGCGCTGGAGCTTTCTGTACGAGAAGCGGATATAGCAGCAAGGGAGGTTCGAGTGGAGGAAAGAGAATTGGCTGTCTTGGAGCGAGAGAAAGAGGTGGAACAGGAAGCGAAGGAGGTGAACGGCGCAGCAGTAACCGCTCAAGTAAGCTCGATGTTGGCCCTCTTCCCACCGTTGCATAGATGCTGACATGGAGGACTGGGTCTCATCCGTCACCGACATCTCGGCACCCAATTTCGACTCTTCCTCGGTGGTACATTCATCCTTTGCAGTACCTCTACCGGTTGCACAGTCTCCTCTCCTCCTGGGTGTATCCCAGTCCAATCCGGATGTCAATCCCATCCCTTCGCCATCGAATGGCCCGAGTATCGAACCTATCTCTCCACCATCAGACGACCAGGCGCTGAGTGCGAGCTCGGCGACTAGCGAAGAGCTAGCACGCAAGGTCCTTGCAATGCACAACGATTTCCGGGACAAATTTCTGCGGATCGCTGTCGATGTTCCCTTTCCGGAAAGCACTGAGCTGCTGGAAGTGTTCGACGCTCAATTCTGGAAGACTGCGGAGTTGGTGGGCTTGCTTGG